>VWZP01009082.1:687813-860363 GCA_013396995.1 Dicaeum eximium | reverse complement strand
GGGAGATATTTCTAAGGCCTTGCTTTACTTCTCATTATCATTCTCTGATTTATTTAGCAATAAATCCAATATCTGCAATTTGATTTTTGCCCATGACAGTATTTGGTGAGTGATCTCTCCCCTGTCCAGCTGAGGAGGGGAGTGATAGAGTAGCTTTGGTGGGTGTCTGGCATCCAGCCAGGGTCAGCCCACTACAATACCACTGTCCAAGGAGTTTAACATATGTAATAGTTATGAGAATACAGAATTTAACACATTAAATACAAAGCAAAGCTAAACAAAGCAAGTTTGAAGCACCAGGAAAAATGAGAGAGATATAGACTATGCGGAAATTCTTTCCAGCTTGCATAGAAAACATCAGAGAAGAACATGGACCCACAAAAAAAGGAAACCAAAAAAACCTGAAAGAACCAACCAACCAAAACCCACTGTTTCTCTTTCCATATATAAATTATTTGTCAAGCTTTAAAGTTATCAGCACACGAAAATAGAAATAATCTTTATGATAAAATCAGATGGGGAAAGGAAGAAAGAGAAATTCTCTTGATGTATTAACGTCTCAAGTGCAAGCTCCAGATTAAACATTTACAGTCACTGACATTTATTCCCTTAATATCTTCAGTCTTTATATCTTTAAAAGATGTTACTACCTTCCTTTCCCATCCTTCTGGTCTCTGCCAGAACTTACCTCCACAGGAGTGATGCAGAATACCTTTTATCTCCTCACCAACACCTCTCAAATTCAATTTCTTAGCTTTTCACTGCAGAAAGGGCAAACTCCAAGAGAGCTGCAAGACTGCAGACTTCAGGAGCCAAGAAATATCTGGATGCTTAATTTGCAAACTCTTCTGTGGAAAGAGTAACATTGAATAAAAAGTAAAAATGGGGCGGGTGTGTTTGAGAACTTACACTGTTTTAGATTCATTAGAATACGTCTTCCAGTGCCCTATTTTCTCTTTTTCCAGCTACACATGACTAACAGGCCTTGTTCCAGTCACAGTCAAGTCTTTAGCAAAATTTTCACAAAACCTAGCAGAAGAAAAATTATGCCATTACTTCCTTTAAGGAAAACTCTGTATAAAAATAATACTTCCTTTCATATTTGAGCTACTCTTTACCACCTACATCTTTTAGTGAATTTATCCTTTAAGAAATACAATACAATTTGGTTGTATGTTATAAGATAATTCCCTTGAAGGGTTATTGACATTAGGTTTTGTGCACAGCCACAAAGGAAACTCTAAATGACATGTTACTCTCCTGCTGCTCCATCTCTGCCACTCTTATTTTGGGAAATTGCACAGCAGTGCAATTCTGAAGCTCTGAAGGCTTTGGTTACCTCTATTTCCATGTTGGTATTGTCAGATTGTGGTTTGACACCTCAATTCATATTTGCAAAAGTAATTATATATTTTCAGGGTTGATTTTTTTTTCTGATATATCGAAGGGTGAGTTTTCTCATGGCACCATTTTGAGAAAGTATATTCAAACAGGAGATCCACAGATGTTATTTTTATTTCATGTTTTCTTTCTCCAGCATTATAAAGTGTCTGAACCTATTTTGTCTTAAATATGAACAAAAGAGCCTTTCTATACCAGAAATTATATTGTGCTAAAGCTTTTTTCCACGTTCACTTTTGATAATTCAACATGGAATTTTTAGGTAGGTCTCTCTCCTTCACAACTGTGCTTTATACAGTGCAGTGCTGCCTCAAGGCACATAAATTAATGCAGAATGAGTTAGCACAGACATGAGAACTAATATATGATAAATTACCCTGGGTTTCATTTTGAGGTAACATAGCAATAATGCTTTGGATGCTTAAGCCACCAGGGATGGTGCCCATGACACGGCATTCTGATATATGGATACCTGCTTTATTTCTTCAGATTAGATTCCCAGCCTTAGGGAAATAAATAAATATTGTTAAAAGGATTAAAAAGTACTGCAAATAGCCTTTGTTTTCTCAGTGCTGTCTCAATCATATTTTGAAATGATTGAAAGAAATTTAATACAGTAGAGTTGATACAAGTTTAAGCAAGATATACCTGGGAGTTCTTAAATGGTTATTGGTGCCAAGCAATGTAGGTATCTCTTTTAACAAATATAAAACTGAACATAATGAGTCAGTCAAAAGCTGAGCTAAGAATGCAAAATGGGGATATCTCTAGGTTTGGTCAGATTTGTGTTCTCTTGCAATATTTATAATTGTTCCAGTGGGAGTAGAGCAAGGAAAATGCTCTACTCCTGAGAGTTTCTCTTGGCCATACCCTTAGTCAGAATGCATGATGGACATCTCATTGTCTTCCACATTTCAGCATTAGGATGTACAAAGACAAATGAATTGAAATTGATTTCTATTGCTTTCAGAATGAATGGAAGCACAGCTACAACATATATAGGCTCCTGTCTGTCTATTACCTAACTCAATGAGATAATTTAAGTATATAAGCTCTCTAAAATTGTCCTGACTGGATTAGTTCTTTTGGAACAAAAAAAAATCAGAGGTAGAATTTAAAATACAGTTCTCTGATATCCAGAACATTAGCATTACAAATCAGAAACTCTGGGCACTGTATTAAATATGTAATTTATCCTAGCCATAATATAAATGAAAGACATTAGAACAAATATTGCAACTGAAGTTGCTTTGCTATGTTTAGTTCATACACCTTCGTGCCTATAAGTTTGGACTAGTAAAGGGTTTCTGAAAGAATAAAGTGGTAGTGATAATAGTTAAAAAATGGTTTTCAACTCAAGATAAGATATTCATTACTTTCTATTAGTTTAAAAAAGTGAGAGACATTTTTCTGCTGTGTTTTTCAAATATATTTTAGAATTTTTCTCAAAAGATTTTTGGCATCTTTTCACCAAATTTCAAATACACATGTACACTAATGACATCCGTTTACCATAATAATAGATTTATTAAATTTGTATATGTCAAAAAACTGGAAGGAGTAGATATCCTAATCTAATGTGTTCATCTTTTATTGAAACTGTATTTCTTGAAAATTTTCTTCAGAAAGCCAGCTAACATTAATGGTTTTCTTCTAAATCACTAGCAAAGCATTCCAGCAAAGGAGAATTCAGATGTTCAAACAAAGGTAAATAAGAAAGAGACATGGCTGTCAAAGTCTTTGGAGATAGTCTCAAATGGTAGCCCACATAGTGCCCTTTTGGTTAAACTTCTTCCAGCCATAGAAAATTGTATTTCAAGTAATTTTTTTTCATTTAAAATTTAAAACCCACTTCCAGTGGACTGCATTTTATCTTTTCACTAGTCTCTGTGAATGCAATGTATTAGTCACGTATTTTTATGTTTTGTTTTTAAAGCTAGCTTTAATTCATTCTCATCTCCTTGGAAAAGACATAACTGTACAATGTATACTGAGGCTGTTACTTTAAATATTCTGGAGGGTATAAATATTCTGGAGGGTATATATATATATATGCCCTTTTTCTCAGAGTGCCTGTATAGTGTTAATCATTGTTAATTCACTTAACAGTAACATGAGGAGTCAAGTGTGCTTTTTTCTTCAAAAATTCTACCATAATCCCATTATTAATTAATGCAGTATTATCATATAATAGCTGTCACCTCCTTGACCATGCATCATATCACCTACCCTGGATTAGAATAATACAGTAATCTGTAATGAGAGTCATATCTGACAGAAAGAAAATGTGCTTGAGCTTTTTTTTTTTCATATTCAGACTATTTTGAAGAATCCTTTGCCAAAATATGATCTTCTAAAGAATTCAGTAAGTTTTTTGTTTGGAGAATCAGAGAGTCTTTTGTTCCACAACAAAATTTATCTGCTAGTTCTAATTCATCTGGATTTTTGTGGTTTCAACTTCTCTTCCTGTTTGAACCTCGGGCAACTAACATCACTTGCTGCATCACCTTCAATCATGGGTACTTATCACTGCCTGCACTGTCAGAAGTTTAATAACCAAGCTACAGAAAGTCTTACAATAAAGAGCTTCTAGGTAACTCAGCAGAGAACAACCACAGCTGTAATTACAGCTAGAGAGAGATCACAAAAGGGTAAGGCAGCCTCCTGCAACCACTGACACATGTTAAATTATAAACAGATTCTATGCTATTCCTTTAAATTTTTTTAATGGTCACACTCATATTCCATCCATCTTGCAAGCAATATTTTTTCCCCCAGTGGAGAGGGTAGCCTCCTAAAGAATTCAGTTTCTTCCAAAGTTGAAGCCCCATTCCACCACTCAAATTCAGACTGGACAGAGCAGTCAAAAATATACAGAGGCAGAACAATTGCTGGCACTATTATAAAGATAGTGCTGAATAAACTAAAGATACAAATAAAACCCAAACATCCCCACACAATCAAAGTCTGACTGTGCCTGACCTCTCTTTCCTCATCCTAAGCCAACTAGCATCTCTTTTGAGATAAAAGGAACACTGGGAATGGGATAACAGGAAAATTGGCAGAAGCCTGGTGTTGATGTGCAGACAGCAGCTGGAGGAAGGAACCTGTCTGACATCTTTTTCTCCTTCTCTGAATCCCCAGACAAACCTACTGGGAGCCAGACTGTGGCCTGGGGCTGTGAGGAGCAGGAACAAGCTGTCCTCTTCCTGAGAGTGGAAAAGGTGAACTGCTCAGCTCGTTGTGGGGGAAATAGCAAAATCTTGCTCTTGACACACTTTGATGAATTCTTTTGTATACCAACATTTAATTTTAGAAAGAAGTCTTCCAATTTGTACCTAAGCTCTGCACTGTGAATTACATGCAATGCTTGTTAGAGTGTGATGGGGTTCTTGACACTTTATGCAACTGAGAAATCCCCCTGACCCTTTGAAAGAAGCTACATGAACCAACAGATTTGGCAAAGATAAAGGGCAAAGAGGCTCAGCAGATGTCAAAAGGACAGAGATGTATATGCTTTCGAAATTCATTTCCACATAAATATGATCTAACAGATGCAAGAGCAGACTCTAATATACAGCTCTGCTCTCAAAGTAACCATCTCTGCCAGTGCTAAAACCAGTCCTGCTGTGCACTGTGAATTATGTCCGTTCATGTTGGTGAGATGTTTTATACTCTACAGCCTTGGCAAAACCAACACAATTAAGCCTGAATGAGCTGCTGTACCATTCCCTATCCTATATCAGTGGAGGTGTTTCATCTGCTTCAGCATGCCAGTGCCAAATACACTAAGGTAATTGCATTGTGGACCTAACAAAAGGCCATCATTTCACTTGCAGCATTTTTGTGACAAGTGATAATGTGCAACATGGAAGGAAGCCAAGAGGTTCTAATATCCAGGACTGAGTTTGCTGAGCTGCATTTATTTGGTGGGGGGAGTAATCTGTAGTTGTAAACATTATTATCTTGTGTGACAAAAGAAATGCATACTTTTAAATGTACTTGTCCTTACTGAGGTTTTCATTGTGCTGACTTTATGAGTAAGAAGTAAAGCTAGCAGAGGTGATAAAAGCCCCCTAATGAGCACAATTTAAAGTCAACTACAATCTTCAGTTTTCCTCCAACAGCTTTGAAGCAAGTCCCTTGGAGGGCCTGAAGACAAGCCATTGTACTGGCCACCAGGATTTACCAGAGACAGAGGAGAGCTCCATCCTGCTACAGAATACAAGGCATTGTCTCCTCTGATCCTGACTGAAGGTGACGTGTTAAAGGAATGGGATGAGGGGCAACCCAGAGCCTTAACCACTCTCTAGACCCCAGAAATCTGCAGCATCGCTGACTCCCTCAGTAAAGCAGGCAATGTGCCAATCTGAAATTGTGCTGCCTCTGCACCAAGTTCTGCTTGAAACTCCATGAAACTGGAGAATAAATATAGAATTGGCTTTTAACACTGAAATTCAACAGCCAAGCAGCCAATACCATTATTTATTGGGAGCAAAACACCCAAGACTTATCTCCTTAAGTTTCTGCCAGGGAATTTAATGCCACATGCAAAAAAAAAAAAAAAAAAAAAAAAAAAAAAAAAAAAAGTTTTGGCTTTGCTGATTCTGGCCAGAACTACTCACCACTAAAAAAAAATAGATCATTCTATCCATTCTATCAGTTGTGTCAAAGCTCAAACTGAGATGCAGAATTAATGATCTGACCACTTCAAGGTCCAGCAGAGGCATTTCTGTATTCCAGAGAGCCTTTTAAATGGTCAGATTCGACACAAGGAAAATTAAATTCATTAAAAGTTGGTTGCACTCTCCAACTTATCCCAAGTCCTTCACTGTCATATGGAAGTAATATAAATCAGTGCTTCATATTTATAATATATCAGGAAGGTTTGACTTGACAGAATGGAAGATAAATTCTGCTACAATTACATACTCCATTCAGCAGTAGTCAAATAGTTAATTAGAATACACAACTACTAAATTGTTTCTTTAGTGTTCTGATGTGTTCTATTAACTTGCTACTGAGAACTTTTCAAAGGGCCCATTGAAAATAGGATTCTCTGTTAGTTCCCAGAGACTGAACAATTTTTTTAGCATCTGGTAGTACAAACTATTTTTTAAACCTCTGTTGTGACTTCCCTTTTCCATTTCTGGTGGAGATAAAGGATCAGCTACTTCTCAGAGTACCTAACATATCTATCTTAGGCAGCTATGGAATTCAGATCCCTGAAGGGAAATGTTTTAGCTGAGCTAAACCTCTAGGGATGATCAGTTATTGTACACAAACCACTAGCAGGCTTTTTCCATGCTGTATGTGTACCCCTTCACTTATAATACTTATAATTACGAACTATGACTATTACATTTTTATTGTATGCCCTTGCTGCTGTGGTAATGTTATTGGGTGGATGCCAGAATCCCATTTTGATTACTTGTCTTTTATTTGTTGAGAGCATCTGATGTTTTGGGAGGGCATTTTTTATGAAGGTATGATCAGTTTATGTAAATGTATAGCTAGTTACACATTACATGATGTCAGGTAAAGAACAGCACCAAGAGAAAGAAACAAGAATAGTTCTGTTATACAATACCTGTCTGCTCCAGCTGACATCTGGATAATTAAGAAGGAATGATTTTCCCATAGGCAATAGCAATTTTGCCCTTGATAATGTAATCTCCAGAGGCTAGGGATAAGGTCAACCCAACTCTACATGTAACATCCAGGAGACCAGAAGTAACTTTGAAGAAGGCCCTAAGCTTAAATTGTAGGGGTTTTTTAACTTGACTGAAAATGAGGTTGTACCCCAAAAGATATAAAATATACCATAGGACACAATTAAAGAGGAAATGTCCTGAGAGTCACACACACAGATTTCTAATGTACAAAACTCAACCTTCTGGAAAGAGTAGAATTAAATTTATGACTTCATGCAAGAAATTTTTCTTAAGTTCTTTTCTGAAGATCCTTCAATTAGCTAGTCTGTTTATTATGCTTTTGTACTTGTACTACCTTGGTTAATGGAGCTTTAAGCTCACTTTCCTTCTGATCATTTAGATTTTACTAAATTGTTTCAGTTTATATGCTGACTGGGGAAGCAGGACAGGAGAAATGAAAAACAAAAGTATAAATGTAGAGACAGAAACTTGCAAGAAGGTGCTTGCATGATGCAGCACCACCATGGCTTTCTGCAGGCATATGTGTTACAGAGATAATTGTGTGGATCAGAAATCCTTTGAACACCTGTATCCCCATCAGCTTTTGAAAGCTGATGATGGCTATGTTGCATGATCTTTAGAAAAAATAAAATGCTTTGTGGAACTGAGAGAAAATCTTTTATTATTTTAGTATTATTTTACTGTGTTGTAGCTGAACTAAATGAAAACCTAAGAATACAAGCCACACACTCACATACAAAATTCTGATTCCAGGATTGCCATCGCAATTAAATTCCATGAGGCAACAGCTGTCAACTCAAAACACAGCTTCTAGTCCTGGAAAATCTTCAAGATGAAAGCATTTCAAATAAAGTCAATTTACCTGTCTAGCATACTGTACACAAGACTCAAACAAGCAACAGAATTTTTGTGTTCATTGGGTGTTTCAAAAAAAATTATTGTACATAAATAAAATAAAATCATTTTAGATGTGGTGAAAGCTCATCTAAGCTTTACTTGATTAAAACATGGTGGGCTTTGACTCTTTGAGTAAAAAAAAATCAAAATATATATGGACATAAAATTTCTACCAAAAAAGACTTTTAGTGTTGATGACTAGGATTGCCTATTTAGCACCTTAAATACATCTAAAGGGAGACATACTTGAGATCCATAGAAACAAAGATCCATCTACTACCACAGAAAAGCACTTACACAATCAGCCAGACCATGTCAACAAAAAACTGATCTGGCAAACCAAGTTAGTTGTTTCTAACATAGTGTATTGGAACCCCCAAAACTGTTCTTTTCTGTCACCAATACATTTTATGCAAATACCATAGAATGTTTAAATAAAAAATTCAAAAGGACCCTACAGCAGAAACACTCCTCTGAAAACCTATTCCACCATCCACTGTACAGGGGCAGTAAGAAGGAAAGAAAGCTGAAACGGAAAAACTATTCAGCTTTTGCCCAGTGGAGGTAAGGGGATAAAACAACACAGAGGAGCAAACAATTGCAGTTCTCTGTTCCTACCCTTATACCTCAGAACTCTGGTCAGAAGCAATATTTGGAATAAAGTCACAGAAGCCGTTAGGCAGCTTCACAAATCCTAGCTGGGATGGTAGAGCAGCTGAAAGAAATCTCTGGATGATGTTGACTTTGTTTTTAACTTCTTGCAGTATTTTTTTTTCTACTGTGCAAACCTATATTGTAAACACCATTTTATTTTAAATCTAATTTAATTCTTCTAGACTTGAAGTTGCTGATCTAATTCAACAAAGTCATTTATGTTAGAAGTAGACTGAAAAAATATATTATTTGAACAGGATTCCAAAGTGTTACAGAGTAAGTCTCTGCTGAAACTGCACAAGATGATGTGAGAGCTGATAGCCAAAAGTTCAGGAAAATGTGGGCTCTCAATAGTCAGGAAAACCCCTGGCATCATGACAAGGCAGAAGGTCCTTACAGATTTCATAGCTAAGATGATTGGACAGGCCTACAGCTGATGCAAATATTGCTTTAATAAAATGAGCCAAGATGCTCCACCACTTAAGACTCTGTGCCAACTTCAAAATTTTACTATTTTTCTTGGCATAAGCACAAAAAGAACAAGAAGAAAAATTTCTAAATAGTTTTTTAAAAATCTTATAAAATCTTATTAGTTTAAAAAACTAATACCCCTCAAAATAAAAATCACAATTGATCTGGGAAAAATATATGTAACTCCAGACATCCCCAAAGGACTCTTAATTTCTGAGAGATTCAAGATGAGCCCCTGGCTCAAAGCTATAAACCAGTAGGAATTTTTTTTTGAATGGTCATGTTCCCTTATGCAGAGTTTCCTTCCTAATACATACTCTCAGACTGACATCCAGAGTCACATACACATAGTTAGGGATGTGTACTCACCATTATTGCAGGAGTTTCATGTAACTGTTTTTTTTCCTCTTGTCCATTCAAAGACCACCTGCTTGAACTAACAGATACAAACATTCATGATTGTTCACAAGTCTCATTTTCTGAGATGGGCCTTTAGCTGCCAACAAGGTCACTCAGCTTCCTTGACTATTATTGGTTAATTAGTTATCTCCAATATGGTCTCTTATTAACCAATCTATTAATCTAACTGTCCTTTTCAGATAATGTAATACCTTCATACTCATTTCCCTTATCAGCTAAATTAATTTTGCTGCATTGAAGCAACCACATAAATCTTACACTGTAATGTGAGATAAGATATAAAAATGCAGCCATGAAAATTTAGGTATGAACTCATTTTTGATAATGTGACACATGATTTTGAGAAAATCTGGAAGACATGACTGCATCAGTGTGGGAGGTCTGCAGCGCAAAGCAGCCAGTGCTGGCAATCTGACATCAGCTCTGCAACTATAACTCTGAACTTAAGGCATGTTGGTGGTCAGAGTGCATCCTTTCAGTTTCTATTCAACAAGAATTAATCTTTCTCATATGCTCCAAAATCATTCCACAAAGTGAAACAAAAGCCAATAAAAAGGGGGGATCAGGAGATTCCCTTCTCTCTTCCTTTTGTACACTGGTGTAGATGCATCCTGACTTGCAGGAACATTGCAGAGTTCTCTCAGTTCTTTACTTAAAATTACAATATAGCCATTTCAGTATTACCAGAGAACGACAGTTCTGTTTGGCCTCACAGGTGGGAAGGAAATTGCCACTGGTGTTCTGGAGCAATGGAAAAATGGGGTGATTAAATTGGTAGTGGAGGCAGAGATTTTGCAGAGGGTGCAAAGACAAGAGACGACAGGCGTTCAGTAGATCTCTGCATACTTGCAAGTTAGCTGCCAAGAGATGACAAAGAGAGAACTTTGTATTTAAAAAATAAGGTATTCAGAAAGTGACATTGACATTTGTTGGCTGCAGCACAAACACAGGAGCTACCTGCAAGCTAATCACCACATGGGACAATGGATCACTGCGAGGCTGAGCTGTTAATACTTTTAAATGACCTCACAAACCGAGATTCACTTTCTTGTAGTTACAACACACAGCACAAAGACTATTAGACTAAAGCAGTTTTTCTCTCTCCTTGTGGAATCATGATTATTCGATAAACTGGTTTATTTGACATGAGTGGTTTTCAATTAAAAGAAATAATCGCATTGACTGGCATTAATTGTGCTTATGTTCTTCAGCCAATAATCTTCACATCCTGCAGCAGCATTTCTGATTATTTTGCTTGACCTTGATATCAGACTGAGCATCCTACAGCTCTTCAGGTCATCCTTTTGCATTTTGAGCCACCATTGCAGCTTTTCCAACTTCCAATTAATAGCAATTTTGTCATATTACAAAGGATATTAAATGCTGGCTTCAGCAGTTCAAAGGGCTCACCATCAAGGTGGTGTGATATTTTCACCAGTGACTTTCCCATAGGCAAGCAGTGCTGATTATTCAGAATCAACTGCATATATGAAGTCTGGAGCATGCAGGGGAAAAGGAAAAAATGACCAGATTAGTCCCTGAAAATTTAGGTTGAGGCAGACAAGAGAATAATATCTGCTTTTACAGATTTTCACTTCTCTTTCTAAGCACACGGGAAAACTGAAATCCACAAGGCTTTAAAATACTTTGACAAATACTTTGGCAAATCTGTTTGTGAAAGATGCAATATTTATCTGCACATTATATAAATATCCATTGTGGTCCACTATTACTATCTGAATTAATACAAGAAGGAAAAATTCTAAATCTTCTTCATCTGTCTAAGTGGAAAGATTTTCTAATGGACTACGCACAGTACAAATTTCCCTTCTGAAACTTTTAACATAAACTCTTGGGCTACTTTAGTGACGTCTTTATACAGACAAAGATTTTAAAGAGTTTAAAAAATTGCCTTCTGACAAAAATAAAATAATGTCACTACATGTGGCTTTATTTAAGAGAAAGCGAGGATTTCTTAATGTTTTCTGGAGGCATTTCAAAGTTATTTTCCAAATATGCAAAGGAGATACTCGTAAATTGTTAGCAGTGTAAGACACATTGCTACAACAGCAGGGATACTTGATACTATGGAATTCACACATCACAGTTTCTCACAAGTGTAGGAAGAAAGTGGAGCTTTGAAATCCTGAGGGCTAAGCCCCTTTACTTGTATTTTTCAAAACCTTGTTTTTGGAAGAGGAACGTTCCATAACTGCTGACAAAGAGTGAGAAGGCTTCTGTAACTGGACAGTATGCACAGTAAAGCTAAATCTCAACCTTTCCTTTAAAATGCATGTACATATTTGTCATGGGTTTTTTTCCTCTTACGTTGACAGCCATCCACAGTGACTCAAGGCTGATTTACCTCAAAGTATAGATTCTGAGAATTTGTGAGGAAAACTCAACGAGAAGGCTCAGTCACTCACTGCTTCTCATCATTCATCCATTGCATACTTTCAGAGTTGTTTTTGTTTTTTAATTTTGCAGAAGAATGAGCACCCTGAAGTTCCTTTTCCAAGCAGCTGATTAGAGCCAAGCACTCAGCCTGGACCAGTGGGTGAGCAGAGGGTGAAGGATGTTAAACACATTGCTAGTTTGCCTGTCCTTTTGCTAATGCTCTGGGATCTAAAGAGCCATGGCTGTCACAAAAGCATCTGCACAGGACCTTTATGCAAGGATGAATTTTATTTGATCCTAAATAGACTTTAAAGGCAGTGAAATGCATGTCACTGATCTGCACCCTGGGAATCTGGCCAGTAAAAACAGGCTGCCTATTTATTAGGCGCTGATTATGTGTCACACACAGAGTCACCCAACCTTCAATTATATTAAATAACCTAAAAACAGAGTGTAATAGTGTACATCTGACTTAGCCTAGATGAAGATAAGGATACAACAGCTTGAATCAGATATAGCCACTCTTTTTAGCGGAATAGAGCACATGCTATAAGAATATTTAAGTATCATGCTCAAGGAGCTACTTGTCTGGCAAATACAGCTCCTCAAAGAGAAGAACTATTTTTCTCTCTATTCTGGTCAGAGTAATGGTTTTATATTATGCCTTTCATTAATACAGATTTTCACACATTTTTACAACAATGTTTTAAAGGCTCCAAACTGAAATCAAGGTGACAGTAATTCCTCCCTCTTCAATGAGTCAAAGAGCAAGCTTTTTCCCCTTTTTTCCCCTTCACCCTCCTAAGGCAAGCAGGTGTTGTCCAGTGTCACAGGGCAGAGTTCCCAAATTCACTTTAATTTGAAAATTTCCTCAATTTTTCCCCCCAAAAAATATGTTTCCAGCCCTCACCTAAAGATGAGGTTGAGTCAGTGTCATGTCCTGCAATTGTCACTTCATCCAACTACTTCCAGTGCTACAAAAACCAAATCTGTTTCCAGAGCAGCTTGTGAAAATTCCTACTTGGGGCAGGGCAATCATACTTTTCAGAAAGGATTCGACATATTTATGGATTATTACTGTGTTTTTTATTAAATCATAGGGGTTTTTATCTCTTACACTGGAAAGTCCTTGTGCTACGCTAACTGGTATTAACAGCTAAACTGTGTCCACTTGTCCATATCAAAAGAAATGAAGTCTGAGCACTTGGCTGTTCTGTATCATTTGAAAGGTACTTTGCTGCCTTGTCATTACAGACAAAAACATTGCAATGACTCTTTTAATGTAGTAGCAATAAAACTGTTTCCACTGACAGAATGAGTCAGAAGGCCCAGCAGACACCAGCTCTTGGTGGTGGCATGAAGTGGCAGGATAAGGTCCATGATAGGCATGCATGCATGCACACATCTTCTTTCAATATTAATTGATGTCATGGGGCAAAATGCCTGAAGAGCATAATTAAAATTTCCCTTGAGCGTAGTTCAAATCATGCTTGAGAAGAGTTGATATTGCAGCCACCTGAAACCACTTTAGCTTCAGTACTTTTTCTTTCAAGGTTTTTGGGATGCTCAGCACATATCAGAGATAATTCATGCCACACCAGTTTGCACTCCTAATTGCCCATTTCTTTCTCCTTTGATAATTTTTCTTGCACATGTAGGTTAACTGTAGGAACTGTATCAGAATATTACTCCTACAAAATATCTGGCATAGAAACAATAATTTGGAATGGATCAGAATTCAGGTCTAGTAAATGTTGCTTTAAACAACTGCAAACACCTTCTAGTGAAGAACTCTCATAAGGCACTGCCCCAAAATGTGATTCAAATACAAAGTTCCAGTGAGCAGTCTCTTGACTTTGGACCTATACTAGACTCACTGGTGGTCAATAAACACTGCTGTAAAGCAATTTTTGGTAATTCACTGCTGTTTCTTCAGTAATTTTGCAATCTTGAACTATCATTATTTTATCTTAGGTATGGATTATGTTTGAACAATTGCTGGCTGCTCTTCAACATCTGACCTATTGTAGCTACTAGAGGTTTCTACTGTTCATGCAGAGGACAGAAAGCCTCCTCAAAGGCATCTGAGACCTCATCTGTGCAATTCTTGCCATGTTATTTCTTCATGCCTCACTGTGCCTGTGTGAAAATTATTGTCAGTTAATCCTGTCCCTAAAAGTGAGGCAAAGTAAAACAGCAGAAGAGAGTTTAAGGAAGGGGTAAGGTAGCTGGAGGGTTTTTCACAGAAAAGAGCAATAGAATACTTTGTCTACCTTAGATTTTTCACCAAACTTCCCATGATTTTTATCAGCTATGCTGTTTTCACAAACAAAACCACAGGCTAGGGGTGTATTGCTAAAAAGCATTATTGGGCATTCATATTTTAACTGTTTTTCCACTTCCCACTCATGAAAATTGGTTAAGACACTGCAGGCATCTGATGGCACAAATGGAAAATCTGGAGGTTTGATATACAATATTTATCCAGACATATTAGTTTCTTACTTAAAGTGCGTTAATTTTTTTTTCTGGAAACATCTCCTGGTTTTGTGAAATGAGCTGAAGGGAATGGGAAATCCATGGAAATGTTTTTATTCAGAGTCATACTGCCTGTACAAGGACTCATACAGATGCATCAGGTAATGTTCCTGATACAGACTGACCTTGCTCAAGTTGAAGTACAACATTTCCGAGATTGACTTATAAAATAACAGTCACACAAGAATTAAAAGGCAGATGGATTTATTAATTTAATACCTTTCATAGCTTCCTCTGTCACCTCCTCTTTGACCTGAGTAAATGTGTTTTCAACCAAATGTTACAAAAGAATATCAGTTCTTTCGATGGGATTAGGTAAGCCAGGAATGTGCTAGCAGATACTTTAATGATCTTTAGAAAAACAAACCCATTTAATTCAGAACACCCACTTACCATCTTTTACATGACTTTCAGCCAAGATGTCACTGGGACTGTCTTTAAATCAAACCATGCTAACGAGAGGAAAGGAAGTAAGTAACAGAAGGCATTCAGCAATTATCACCCTTTAACAGTCGTGAGGAATTAAGACCATAAGTTCTGTACACTGCAAAAATATCACACTCTGTTGTGCAGGTCCTTCTTAAAAGATTCCCAAGCTGTATCAGACCTTATTTTTTAAAAGGATAATTAAATTTCTTAGAAAACATAGCAGTGCACTTCTGACATTAGCATCACAGATGGCCCGTGCTTCCCTTGATCAGCAGCTTCGGTGGAAGTTGTGCTGAGGAGGAATGGGCTCCATGTCAGGAATATTTATGTAGAACATTTAAGAATTGCACAGCCCTTCTACTGCAAGCTTGTCTGGCAGTGTTCCAGCATTAATCAACAGTATTTATACCAGAATGGAAAATTCAAAAGTAAAATGTCCTATTAAATACAAATCATCAAATGAAAAAAAAAAAAAAAGATTAAAAAAAGAAGGAAGAAAACCCCCCCACAACACCACAGTACAAAGAAAATAAGATCTTCAGAAAGAAAAATAAGAAAAATTATAGTGAAGGTTGTCATTTTCTTTCCATTTAAATGATACTATAAATGATGGCAAAATTAGATAGCTGGACCTCAGTCCATCATTAGGAGAAAAATAATATTCCACTTAAATCACAACATATTTTGACTGTTCAGCACAGTAGTTTTTAAAAAAAACAACAACTAAAAAAACCAGCTTATTGATGCTACTGCACATAGATATGTAAAATAATCTTCATAAAAAGCAATACCTACCCTAAAGAGATTTTCTTTCTTGTTCACTTACAGAAAACCAGAACTGCACTCAAAATTATTTATTTAAAATATATTTATTTATTTATTTATTTATTATTTATTATTAGTCTAGCAGTCCATAGCATATTTGACTGTTGAGATGAGCATAATTTTTTGCTACAAACATAAGGAAAGAGCAGCCATTTAGCTTAGAAGATTATTATGATTAATTAATTCTTAAGAAATCTAGCAAAAGGATAGAAGTGCTCTGAGCAGAATAGGGACGATTTTATGACACATTATCTGTACTCCATTGCCCACCTTCATCCTCTGGAATTTGATCTGGTGCATAAAGAAAATGCAAAACTTCTCTGCATTCCAAGCAAAGCTGCTCCCACCATAGTAGACACTGTGGGATCAAATAATTTCAGTGCCCTGTATCTCAGCTGCAGTTTTGGGGGGGGTTAGGGCTACAGATCTCAAGTGGACAGAGACTCCTCTCTTGCTGTCTGGTTTTGACACCCAAGGTACAGAAAGTGCAGTGATTGTCGTGTTTCTATCCATTTCCCAGGGCTCAGCTCTCACTTCAGACACCAGGGCTGTGCTGGTGACTGTGTGCATTGCAGGCTGGAGCTTAAAGGCATGCCTAACTTAGGTTAAGCATGTGGCCTAATTAAGGCATGTTTTATACACTTCTGTCTGATAATGCAAAAAGGATTGCATTGATCTGCTTGAAATGCAGCTGCTACATGGTGTCATGGAAATGAGTATTAAAAGCTTTTGATTCTTTTTCTTTTGAATAGTCTCACTTTCAAGACCTACAACTAATACAATCACCACGAGACAAGCTTCTCAAACATAATACTGTTCTGCAAAATATGGTTGCAACTGCTCACAGGTAGAAGCTTGCAGAAGTTCCCAGTTGCTAAAAGCTTTAAATAGATTGGGACTATCAATGGATTCCATGTGTTCCTCCCAGACATATCAGCTTTTATGAAGACTTTCAGTCTTTCTCAAACTTTCAGTTCTAGAACTTGCAGTTCCAGATTGGTTGAAATCACAAACTTTGCATTATTTCACTGCTAACTATTTCAGTGATGATATATTCTGTTCCAGCTGTAGTTGGCTTCAGCTGAATACACTGAGGTTGGAAAATTGATCTAACCATTCAAAGCCATTCACACTTTGATATAGCACATATAATGCTCTTCTCCTGGTAAGGCTTCCAAACAGTTTAATCATTAACAAAAGTTAACAGAGTGAATTGTTAAAAAAAATATAGAGGCAATGATAATGTGCTGATTTGAAAGTAATGGGATATTGCCCCTAGGGATATGTTCACATTATATTTTCTCTTTTCTCTTTCCAACACTGACCTAGAAAACTGAGGTTCTTGTGCAATTACAGTTTCAGGAGGTGAGGTTTTTGAGAAAACTCTAAATTTTGCAACACTAGTCATGCTGAGGTAAAGACCTACTTGACTCCAGCTAAGTATCATTGTTCTTGACTACAAAGTAGAACGGGAAACAGCAACTTTTTGATTTTACCCGAACTCTTACCTTCCCTTATTTAAAATGTTGCCTGCAAAACCATCCAGTGGAGTTTGCAGAAAGATTGAACATATTTTTAAGGTGTGACTTGTCACTTGCATTTCTGATAGAGAAATGGTAGCAATCTATGGTATCCTGAAGGGAACTGAGAACTTCACTTGTATAGTTTTCTACTTGTATGAAAATACTCAGCTTGTGTTAGTCAGCTTGGGATCCTCTCCCCCATCTCATGAAACAAAATTCTTGCTGAGCAGAGCCATCAAGTGAGATGCAAAAAATAAATATGTATTGAAAAATAAAACAAATCCTTTGCATGTTGCCATCTTAGCCTTTAATTAGGTAACTTTTAAACAGTTGTCTAAAGCTTAGATGCCATGTTGATCTTTTGGCATGAGATAAATACCAAATAAATTTAAATAGAAAATTTATTTTAAAGCTCTTCTCACTAAGTGTCAGCCTAGAAAATCTGTATAGTGAATTTTTAACAGAAGCTAGATTTGGGTTAACTGGTTTTAGTTATTAAGAATGAAGGCTGCCACATGGGGAAACAGCTCCAAAAATTATCATGATGCACAGAGCAATGTCAGACTGCTTATGCTATTTGACTCATAGTTTCACAACATTTAAGGCCAGGGAAAAAAACATTAATTCATCTTATTCAACATGTACTTCATAGGTCATGGTATTTCACTGAAACCAATTTTGCTAATTTTCTTTAAAGTACCACTTTTCAATCCTCCAAAGATTTAAAATTACAGACAAAATGGAACAAAACTCAGTGCTTCATGAACATAGCTTGACTCAGAAGAAAACCAGCTCAAAGCACAACTTATTGACCACTGACAACCCACTTTTACTTTTGATTAAGCCCTACTTGAGAGAAAGGTAAAGAGCATTTAGGTAATTGCACATCATCCTGCATGACCCAGGCCGGCAACCCACTGCAGCACAAAACTTCCATGCCATCACAGGCACCAGCAATTTGTGCAAGTGTCTTTTGATAGAGCTTCCAAAGCTTTAGTGAGGTAATGACAGTTAAAGACAAAATACAGAAAAGCAGGTTGGGGAAAGGATCCTAGAAGCCGTGTCCATTCCTGATCAGAAATATGACATTAAATTATAGAAAATAAAATAATTGATACCTCTAGACATAGCTTGACGTCAAGTCTATTTTTTGCACACTTTGAGAAAGAAATAAACTCCATATTTTTTCATATTGATCAAACTTCAGAACAGCAACCAGGTCATGCTGCAGAGAAACAAAACCTGATCTTTTCCTGGCAGCTAGTGACAGTTTCCTTCTGTGCTGCGGACCGGAGAAGTTTGAGTGTTGCTGAGCATCAGATGGTAGCTGCATTCCTTCAGGGCTGTTTCTAAGCTAAGAGGACAGCTCTCCCTTGCTTACCATCATGCCACAGTTAATGTGGGAGAAGGTTTCTGGTTTTCAGAATTCAAAGTGAAAGGATAGCTGTAGAGGGAGAAGCAAAGATCAGGATCAGCAAGAAGGGCTTCTTGCAGCTGTCACTGTGCTCTGCAGAAAGAAACCACATTGTCATTTTCCTGTTGGTTTGTTGCATATTCTGACTTTATTCTTTACTGTTTTCATTGTCATACAAATAATTTTGGTCTGTTTTCAATGCATTTTTCTCTATTTTTATCTGGATATGCTTAATATAGTTGAAAATATAGCATCAGCCATTAAGTTTTCCTTTTGTCAGAAAAAACTTACTTATTAACAACTTTTACTTCCTTATAATGCCATTTCTAAAAAATAAAACAACCTCTAATATAATAGAGGAGAACCCCACTAATACTAATTGGTTTTAAATGACTAGTCTGTTTTAAAGGTTATGAAATTATTAGAATGCTGCTTCATTCTCTTGAACTAGAGTGGGGAAGACATTTTAACTGTGGATAAAATTCAAAACTGGCAAATTCAGGCCAGTAAGTTACTGCTGTATGATTCAATAATTTATGAAGCATAAGGAGCACAAAGAAGTGTTGCCAGGCTGCCCAAATTTTTCAGTCTGCATTCTGTGTTATGCTACACAAATTACAGTCTATCCAATTTCTGATTAGGATAATTTGCTATTATTCCCTATGCCCATGTATAGAGCTTTTTTAGAATGAATAATTAGTAGTTCTCTTACATATACCACTTTCTGTATCAAAGTGAGCTTCATGAGTTTAAGGACATTTTCCCCCTTTTTTTTTCCTGGAACAAGCTGAGGCAAAAATCCATAGCCTCAGACAAGCAATTTCCTCATTCACAGTTTTACAGCATAGTCATGCCATTGTGATGACTTTAATGTGGCCATTGCAGGGCATTTCAGTAGCAGGGCACAAAAACATATTTTTGTACAAGTGTCAACAGTGCTGAAAAATATATCAGTCCTTCCTTTTTAGTAAGCATGAGATGCCACAAACCTTTGCAAGATCTTGCCTGAATCATTGATTTTCATAAGTCATTCCATCGTCAGAGGAGTGGTTAAGCAACCCTGGCAACACAATACTTGTTTACTTGCATAAGAAAACAGCTAAATAAAATCTAAATAAAATGTAATCTCTTCTAAAAATGCAGTTTAGCTGCCTTAATAGCTGTCAAAAATTCTACTTTAAAAACACGAGCCATTTGAATAGCCCTTTGAATCCTAGTCTGCCTGCAGCTCTACTATTGGTGGTGCATGCACAAGATAGATTGTGTGCCACATTAGCAGCAACTTTACATCTCAGATTCAGACACCAATCTTGCCAAATCAGCTGGAGCTTTCTCTTCCTAAGAATGAACAGTGTATTCTATATCCCAGTTTTCGGTAGTGTTTTCATGGCTGAGCAAATATCAAACAATATAGTGTCTCTTGAAAAATTAAACAAATAAATCTATGTTTAGATATCTCCTGAAATGATGATATTTTTTTCTCTCCTAATCTTTAATATATTTTGCCGATCTGGAGTCATTTAGCCTGGAGAAAAGAACTTCTTTACTGAAGGGGTGGTTAGGCATTGGAATGGCCTCTATAGGGAGGTGGTGGAGTCACCATCCCTGGAAGCATTCAGGAAACAACTGGGCATGGCACTTAGTGCTCTGATTTAGCTGAAATGATGGTGTTGAGTCAAAGGTTGGACTCAATGACCTTGAAGGTCTTTTCCAACCTTAATGATTCTGTGTTTCTATGAAATATTGCAATTCATCATTATACCTCAAAAGAAAGTGTGTCATATTCTAGTGACCCCCACATGTTTTGGCAGTCCTCATGTAAAGCTCTTGTAAGAGCATGGTTAAATATGACATTTCAGCCCACTTCACAGAGTTTTATGCCTAGCACACGAGAGAGTTCATTTTAGCTCTGCTGACAGCACACTGTGAAAATACACAAGGTTGCACTACCTAAACCCCATACCATACCATACCATACCATACCATACCATACCATACCATACCATACCAGAGAAATGTTTAACTTGTTTTTAAAAACATTTCTTAAAAGGCAATTTCGTTTACTGCATTCCTACAGAAAACAATTCTGTTTCATGCCCACCAGAGAAAGCTTCCAATGACATAATAATGGTACAAAACTTGTCCTTTGGGCAAGGCAGGATATGTGCAGCAGTTCCCAAATTCACGAAACACACCTCAGGGCCCAGAATTATCCAAACAGAACACTTTTGTTTGACTTTGAAGCCCTGAGGTCGTACATACCTCTAGCAGATCCATTTTCATTTGGCTGCATCTGAAACCTGACAGGCTTAAATGCGCCTTCCTTTAGCAAAGTACAGGGTTCCTGAGGACAAGATTGCAAAACAGAAAAATAAGACAATCAAATGAAATTCTAGATAATACTTACAAGGATTAATTAACGTTTTTGATTTTCTATGTTTCCCAGTCATCTGCTACTTCAATGGCTGACAAATCTGCCACCTACTTTTTTTCCTTTAAGTTCTTCTCCATGTCCCTTCAGTACTTTCTCCCCATAATTTACATAGAATTTCTCTTTGTCATGTCGTGGCATTTCCAAGGCTGCTACAATATTTTGCAAGTCATACATCAAAAGAAGCATTTGCTGTTTATACACTTTAGAAATGTTGCAGCCCATTAGCACACTTTTAGTTCCCATCCGGGCGGCCACGTGTGACAGCTGAACTGCACAGACGGAGATATGGCACAGCCCTTTGTTTAAATCACCTCTCCTCCTTTCGACCCCGTTGTGTCTCATGCTTTCCCACCAAAAACTGTGGCTTTTTGACAGCAAAGATGTTGTGAATCACTAGCACAAGGTAGTGGAAAAAAATGGGACAAGCTAGAGCCCAGAGCTCTGCTCTGTTGTAGCCTAGAGCAACAACAGCAGCAGACCAAAAATGAGAGGGTTTCTCTCTTACAGAACGGGTTGATATCTCTGGTGAGACATCAGACTGAGCAGGAGAACTGTCTAGGGAGCACAGGCAAGGTAGCTAACCTGATGAGGTTGACTGCATCCAGAAACTACAGCCCAAACATCCTCTGGAGTTAAAAATTTAATTAACTGCTTGCTGTCCTCATCCTTGTGTACCTACACAACCATGCATCTGATCTGTGTACTTGCTCTTTCTGAATAGAGGCAGAGTGGAATTGGCACCATGAGACAGCCTGCTTTTAATAAGACACTTCTGTTGCTGTAATGCCAAAGTCTATTCCAATATTTGCAAGTGCATTGCAAAGCTGAGGAGTTCAGAAAAACAAAAACAAAACCAAAACAAAACAAGAAAAGAAAGAATTGGGCTTCACAATTGTTTATTTTAAAATCAGGCGAGGTACAACAGAATTAATGCTACCTTTTTATTTGAAGTTGTGTTTAAATTTAGCCATGTATTGTGTTGTTACATAATACCAACAGCTGTAAAACTTAAAAAAAAAAAATTAGGATCTTTACTTTTGTCCAAGTTTGTGCTAAGAGATTCAGACTTTGTCCTACTTATAAAGCCACTTCAGATAAGGGTAGCCTACTTGCATCTTATTACTTTTCCAAAATAGCACAAAGCAAAAAAAAACTTAAAAGAAAATGGACTAAGTGGGAAAAGGAATCTCTTTCCTAGAAAATTATTCCAGATGTAGCCAGCAAAAAAATTACACAAACTAAGAATAAAAGCTTTCACTAAAATAACTATGGACTCTTATCTGGATTCTAGGGTCTCTGCACGTCCTCCATTTCTTCTCTCATTCCAATTGTTTATCTGTGCTAGATCTAGGGAAACAAAACAAAACCAAACAATCTGGTAAAACATTGTTAAAAACAGAAACTTCAGAAATTGTAAGTTCACATGGGAACTACCTGAAAGCTGACAGTATAAAATTATTTCAAACTGCATTGAACAACTGCTACACATAGGAATAGCCAAAGTTGTCTTCTTCCACTTCTTCAACACTGGGTCCTAATTACTGACAGGACACCTAGGAAATACTCACCTGTTGGGTTTAGTGCAGTAAATCTCATCTCTCTCTCTTCACAGTGATATATCTGTTGATATTTTCAGTCAAAGATAGGGTGTGTTGCAGGATGGCCAGTGGATGCAACTACAATATAGACTGTAGAGGGCCTGTAGAGAACAAAGAGACTCATAAGAGAGATAAATGAGTACCTCACCTAAGTGTTTCAGGGTATCAAAATATTCCCAGCTCACAGTCACTCACAACTGAAGGCATTTTTCTTCTTTATCCAGGCTAAATGTTTCCCTCCATGTGTATTAGGCCTATAAATTGTTTTGTGTTTGGTCAAAACCTGATTAAATTGATTATTTTACTCCTCTTAATCAAGAAAACAGCCCCTCTCTTAAAAGTTCAACTACAAACGAAAGAAACTTAAATTTCAGTAACAGGAGAAGAGGTTTTAGGGTTTTTTTCCTATTTTGTAACTTAAGAAGATGAGATTTATCTTAAAGTGAGAAATTACTTTTTAAAAGAAATTGTAAACTAAGGTTAAATAAAAGAACTTATGATGTAAAGTTTCTATATTTTCTGTAATTAGTGGCTTAGGAAATAAAAAGTTTCCAATCATGCAATCATGCTGAGATCAACAGATAATTTACAACTCAATTCTTCTAAATAAACTTTAAAATCCTCCCCTTTGGTAATGTTTCTATCATAGCTAAAACAGTCAGTTATACGTTAGAGTGCAAAAAAAGATTAAAAAAATCTCAAGAACTCACTTATCATGGAAGCTGAGATTCTTTGGGGACATTCAACCATACTTAACAGCTGATACATTAATTTCCTTCCCAAATATTTCATCACAGACTATATTTTAATACCATAATAAATGCAATGCAGCAGAGATTCCAGGCAGCTCCCAAAGATTCCATGTAGGTTCCCCCCAGGTGATTTCCCCCCTCTATCAAGCATTAGACCTGCATAAGGGAGAATGTGTAGGAGAATGTGTATCTATGGAAACATCCATGTTCATTGCCACGAGGTGCTCTTAGTCACTGCAGTAAAAACAACCAGAGGAATTAAGGCCTGTGTTAAGACAGATAAGATGAAAATCAACTCCAAAAATCACTAATCCAAACTCTTCAAACATCAAAGGTGCTTGAAGGGATTAGTGGCACCTTTTAAAAAAAGAATCTTCAGAACTGAGTAATGGGCCATGACCAGCCACAATTCAGAGGCTGCTGGGTGTTTGTGGGAGCATCTCAAGGGTGCACAGCCTCACTGCTCCTTCCTTGTGAGCTGGAAGGCATTAACAGGTTCCCTGCATTTGATATCACCTACATATTTTGCCTCTTTTCCTTTTACCCATGGTGTCTGAATTAGATGAGTAAAGCTGTCCTCTGTTATAGCAGGATAAAATAAAGCAACTCCTGAGAAGATGAGAAGTTACTCCAGGTGGTATTTGAGGGTTAATGGAGTAAAATTTGCTTCTGTGCCTGCAGCTACTGCCATTCCTCTGCTTGAGTAATAGAGCCTTAAACATTTAAGTGATGGATGTTAGTGCATGCCAGCTGCAAACCAACAGAGCAGGCTGTAAACACATTTTACCCGTTTCTCTCTTTGTTTTTTAATGTGCTCTTTTTCTCAGCCGAGATGCTCTCGCCTCTCCAGCATTGATTCACGCTGACATGAGCCAGCCCAGCCAGCCAGGGCAGGGGAGGTACAGCCTCCTCTGGCTCATTCAGCAAGTTTTGGTCATCAGGCTTACAGGAGCACTATGGTTAGCACCCCAGCTGCAGCATTTCACCATTGCAAATAATCGTCCTTCTTCCTTCAGCTGGAAGCAGCCATTCTTGGCTTTCTGTAGGATTTTTTCATTAGGGTGGCTGATGTGCAAACATGTACCTTTACATACCTCCCAGCAGCAATTTCAAGAGAATATTGTTTCTATATCCATTAGATCTGGGGCAGAAGCTGTCACATTTGTGCAAGTGATTTCTTGTGGAGATGCAGATACTTGTTTTTCTCAGGATAGGACTTAGAGCTATTTTGTGAAAAATCTGTTTTCTGCCCCATATTTGATGGGGCCATATTTCATAAATTATATTTATGGGGCCCATGTGCTTGGCTCCAACTCTGTCTCCTGTCTGGGATGCAGGCATGTGCTGCTGGGTGCTTGTGGACCTGTCTCTGCTCCATCTTCTGCAGCTCCCAGTTGGAGCTCCTGCTCCCACTCCTGCTCTTCTGAGGCTGTCAGTGGACCTTGTTGCAACCCATGATTCTGCTGCCATATACCTGTGGGACAGAGCTGTGGGGGAGGGAGCTCAAAAAATGAGCTCTGTGGGGCTTGTTGGAGGCAAGGCTTCTTTTTTTGGGTAGCCACATTGCTAAAAAAGGGGTGTCCAGGACAGATCTGTGTCTAGCTGAAATAATGAAAACAAAATGCAAATAAGACCCAATTTCATTAGGCTAGATGAAGTAGGCATGTATTAACAGTCAATTTTTAACCTACTCTATAAGTGCATCTTCCTGTTCTTATAGACATTATTGGTGGCTTACCGAAATCAAACACCTATCTTAAATTTGATAACTGACTTAACTCCTGTGCAGTGCCAGTGGTTTCTTTCCCTCCTGCTCTCTCTGCTGCAGTGTGATGGGTTAGTTAAGTGCTGAGGCGTTTGCTCCTTGCATGTTCCCTCACTGGGCCCCCACAGTAAGACACACATTAAAATGAATCCTAATGCATCATCAGTGCCATTTATTATTTCCTCTCCTTACATCTGCTCTTGAAGATTTTTCAGCTCTCTCTGCCCTGGAAGGTTCTGACTATCTGTAAATAAGGCTGGTAGCCTAGCAACATTGAGTGAATGCACTTCCCTTGCTGAATAACACTGGGCATAATCAAATAAGCTTCTTTCACTATCTGCAGAATTAACACTATGAGTTGGAAACAATTACAAATATTTCATGTACATTTGCATTATTTTCGAAATACATTTCACATCCTTCAAAAGAAGTCTGTATCGACAAAATGAAAAATAAATGTTCAGCTTAGTAGCAAATAAACCATCTCCAGAAACAGGTACAATGATCAGACTGAAAAGACTGATTAACCTGACCCCTCAAGGAGACTAAAGAGAAGGAAAACACCCTGTGTGAGCATTTGTACTCACCAGCACAGACAACCAGACAATTTGGAGCTACCTTAGGTATCTGACAGGAAGAACTGCCTTGTGGTACGGACATGACATTCTCCCAGGCAGGAAATGAGCCCACGTCATAAAAATTGAGCAGCTACCTACAAAAAAACACCAGTACATAGAACCATCTATAATCCTTAGGTCTGTCTTGCTCTAAAGGGGAAGCTTGCACTGTCAAATTGCATTTAGCACAGCATGTTTCAGGGGTGGAAGCAAGGCACAGCCTTCTCCCTCTCCTGTCATGCTTGCATGCATGTGAGGAGCAGCACCATGCTGAAGGACAGATCTGCTCTTTCCATCCCTCACACCATTAGGTTATCCACCTAGGACAAAGAAGGGTGGCATAGGTCTTTTTTAACAGAACAGTTAAACAAGTTTTAGCATGAAAAGCTGCTTAATTTTATATCAAAATTATGTCAGAATAAATTCTTCAGTTTGTAGTACAATGTACAGACTTGCCATCTTCTCAGAAGCTGTGTTTTGTGTGAGCAGAACTTTATTTTCCAGCTGTTACATCACTTCACTTCAGAATAAGGAAATCTTCATTCTGCACTTTTAATTGACCTTTTTAATCTAAACAAGTTTGACTGGGCAATGAGTGAATGAATGGTTCCAGCATAATGTTATCACAAGGCAGAATTGGTGATGCCAAGCACAAAAACAGCTCTGGCTTTCTCTTCCCTCATCACTGATTAGCACAGACATTAGCAGACAGACAACAAGAAATCTGTTTTAACTTTGATTTAAAAGCGTGGGTACATTTTTTTTTTTTAATTACTATTGGCTGGAAAGATACCTAATTCTATAATAAAAGTAAGCAACTGTAAGAAACAGAGATACTAAACCTTGTTAGGATGAGGTTCAAATAGAGAATTCCTGCTGATATTTTTGAAAGCTTTATTTATAATGATAAATAACTTTATGCAGCTTAAAATACAGATTTTTAATTCACATTGCTATAAATATAACTGAATCAAAGTAGCTATTTCACTTTCTTTTCATGTTCAGTTCTGTCTAACCAGCTTATATTGCTGAAACCTGGCACAGAAGGAGATTTGTAGCCAGAGAAAGAGCTTGGTTTGGTCTTTGTCACCAGCTTAAGGCACACCTAACTCTGCTTTCTTAACTTGGTACATAGCCCAGCATGGATGGAGTAAAGATCACAGGCTTGTAAGACAGCTGCATTTATTTCCTGGTATCTTATTCCAGGCTCTGGAATCTAGCTCTGTCTGCTCGAAGCAATTGTATTTGCCATCCTTTTATCCTCACAAGGTGGCAACACTTTGTGCTCAGTAACATCATTGCTTGCCACCCTGAGACACAGAGCCAGGAATCGGTGATGAGCATGCCCTGAAGTTGTTGCAGCCTGGGAGGTAAAAACTGATCTTGCTACTTTGGATGAAATTGGAGTTTGGGTGCAATTTCACAGAAACCCTGGGGGATCTATCTGCGTGTTTCGCACCACAGCCTACCTCCTCTCAGGATGATTACTTCTCTTCCTGTCATTCCTGTCCCTTATTAACTGAGGAGAGACCCCAGCAGAGTTACTAAGGAAAGGACTGCAGCCAGGCATCTCCCAAACTAACGGGAAGAAGGTTCTGACCTTGAGGAAACCTACAGCAAAGAGAAAACCCTGTGTAAGAGAGGGGACACAACCAAAGAATAAACCAAACAAAGTGGCTTGAGATGTTCCTGAAGGATTAGGAATGGAAGGTGAGACACAGAGACTGACAAGCAAAAGGATCAGGAGGTCTTCCAACAAAATGGAGGATGAAAGGACAGAACTGTAGTGTGAGATAATTAAGATGCTACCAAGACTTACAGCCCAAGTTACAGAATGTCAATATATCAAAATGATGGAATGGAAGATAATTGTCAACTGGAGTTGAGAAGGAGTGTACATGCTGAGAGTGGGAGGAAAAGCAAAACAGTAAGGAACTACATTTTTGATACATTCTCTGACTAAATTCATCACACCTGTGCACTGTGCATCTGATTTGCTTTTGAGATTCAGGGAAAGAATTTCTCTTAAAAATTCTTAAATATGCCCTAAAGCAACCCTTTTCCTACTACAGAGACTATTTTTTGTTTTCTGTTTCTTTCTGGCTTTCTTAAATAGGAGAGAATCATCACCTCCTAATGAGATTCTCTCCTTCCCCTGAATGCAGAGAGATGGAGCTGCTCATAAAAGCTAAAAGACTTCTCTGGAGAAGAAATAAAAATGTAGTGTGACACCTGATCCTGGATTTTAGGAAAACATTTCTGAGCTAATCAAAGAATGACCTAATTGAGGTTTATATTGTGGACAGATCGATTACCACACTGAGAGTGCAAAACTGAGAACCCTGTTCTTGTCTACCTGGCTCTATATTTTGGGTGGGCAGAGTTAACTGTGTATTTTGTTCACTAACGTCTCAAACGTTCTGCAATACATTTTAAAAATCAATTCAAGTACTGAGGGAAAATGGGCATACTTTAAAAGGGAACATTAGGTACATAGCTGAGTCTACAGAGCCTGCCTATGTAGAGGTTTGCCCAGCCCTTTGCGGGCCTGTATAAAGTTGTAACACTTTCAGCAGAAAGCAAACTGAGCGTGCCAGATCGGTAATGAATGATCGGTGCTCTGCTGCCTTCAGATCCCCCCAGCCCCTCCTCATTTCTGCAAACAGTCATTATTTTCTGGAATGTTGAGCTGAAGCACATCTCTTGCTCAGTGCTGCAGTGCCCTCCAGTGCTCAGAGAAAACATTTTGGCTTCCATTATCAGGAACCCAAAATACAGACACCATTTTATATCTAATTGTAGGACTGAACACTTCACGGTATTTCGGATTACTCTTTTGTTTCGTTTCCAAATTGCCTTTTCCCAGTGCCCTCTGTCACCCTGATCCAGCCAGGAGAGCTGGTCAGAAAGCTGCCTCTGGCTCCAAACCTGCACCAGGAGATGGGTCTGGGAATGCACCTGCTCCCCAGGCACAGGGCAGGCTGTCACTGTCTCTGTCACCTGGGCTTGTGGCTGCTGCAGGGCTCTGACCCCCAGCTTGTCATGGATCTTCTCCAGGGCACCTCTTTTGCTGCTTGAAACACTTTTCACAATAAACAAGACGCTTGAGTGATTACCACCTCAGTGAGTGAGTCCTACCTTAAATGGATTAGGATGCTCCTCTCAACGAAAGCACTAGCAGGTGCTTACTGGCTGTTGTTCAAGAATGTTTTTTGAAGCTGTAAAGTTTTCCCAAACACTTAATGTTGTCGGCTCTTTTAATGAAATAGGGTGGTCTAAGGCATAGAGTGACTCCAAGTTGGTTCTTTCCTGTGTGAATTACATTTTTGCCATTTTCTATCTCTAGTGCAGAGGTTTAAGAAACTACATCAAGTGCTTTCCTAAATATAAATGAGAGAATCTGCACATGCAGAACAGCCCAAAACAAACACCTGGTTAAATTTAAAAAGTTTAGAGTGGTATTTTCAACAGACTAAGGTAAATTGGTTTCAGGCTTCCAACAAATCACAGTAAGAATTGCTAACCAAAAAAAAAATTTTATATATATATTCTGATAAATTGTGTTTAAAGGGGAGAATCATCCCAGCATTCTCTCATTTATGCATTTTTCAGTCAAGAAGGCATCTTTTTAGAGAAGTTGCCAAGGGTAACTGGCATAATTAGTTGTGTAATAAATAGTACAGAGGGAGCAATGTCCCTCCCACCTTTTTTTCACTCTATTCCAGATGGGAAGTACCTGACTGACCACTGCAAAGCTGACAAGCCTCTGATTAATTCAAACACTTGTGGGTCAAATATGCAGCAATCTGGTAAATGAGATCAGCCAAATAAGGAAAAAGGGTTGGGGGTGGGTTGTGTGCAGAGAGAGAGGTATACACAAAGACAGAAGAAAGAAGGAGGTCAGAGATGAAAATAAGTACTTGTTCTCATGGGAAAGATAAAGAGAATAAAGGAGCCCCTCAAATGCCTTGCACTTTCAAGTTATGATCTTCAATCTCTCTCTACTTTTTGGATTGGCAATTTTATACTATTATGACCAATTAAAGTAATAGCATAGAATTTCTGAGAAAAATTTAAAAATTACTTTTCTCCCTGCTGTGATTTACTACAGAAATTGAAAGGTAAAATATGAAGTTGGGTATTGATAACAAATAGTGGTAGGTTTTGGAACTGGGAGACCTTTTTTCCCAGTCTTTAAGTGTGAATCTCATCCCAGGAAGAAGTACTTGTGCTTTCAAAGACCTTTTTTGAGACTTTCTAAACACACTAGCAGAGATCCTAACAAAAAGGGGCATTTGGTGTTCATAACTGATTAGGAGCAGATGCTTGAGAATCACAGTGTACAATATTTAGATAGTAGTTACACCAGAAAGGCTCTCAAAACTGGTGCTTCATCTTTTTCTTGTTTATACACCAAGAAAAGCTGTAGAATCTGACCTTTAACAGGACCATCTGTATCTGCTTACTTTCCCCAAGACATTACCCTCTCTCTAAAGGTGTGTCCTCACCACGATGACTCTGTGTACAGTGATGACTAATCTTGACAGACTTGACAGAAGTTCACAGAATCTGCTCTGGCTATGGTTTTGAAGTACTGTTATCTTTCACACAGCTTTATCTGCACATATTTTGTGAAGCAGCAAGGTTCCTGACCAATTTAAAGCAAAGCCTGCTCTAATCCAAATCTGCAAGGATGAATTTAAACATATATAGCACTCCAGGCCCTCATTGTAAACTGTTGGTGATGCACAAATAGAAGTTGTACAGATCTCAGTAGGAAAGGCTGACCCAAAAATGTAATATTATTCCAAATGTTTCAAATGAGACTGAATAGGAGTACAAATAAAGGCTATACTCATTCTGTCAGCTGCATATTGTGCTAAGATAAAATTCATGGGCTACCAGGGCTGGCCCAGTGCAAGGGCATTCTCTCAGAATTTTGAGCTTAAATTGACAAGCTAAAACATTCCCCAAAGCCATGGGTAATAAAGCTTCAGAAGCATGCATGAAGCATGTGCAAGCTTTAGAAATGCTTCTTAAAGCAAAATTAGGCTACAACTACATTTGTGAATATTGCTCTCAATAATTAATGACCTTAACCAAACCATAAAATTTGTGCATAAATTATTATCTGATCAGTTGGCTGATCAGTGGAAGTACACAGAAAAGGATTACTATTTTTAAAACCCTTATCATTGGCAAATGAATGACAATTAATATGATTTGTATTTCTGCATGTGTCATTACTCCAGAACAGCTTTGACTTACAAAAATAGAAATCCATAATATGAACAATTAATCTTTAATTGTAAATCCAGATTAACATGCACTAAGTAATAACAGACACTAATTGCATTAACAATGCAATGTAACTGCAATCATTTGATTTAGGACAAATGACTCCTATTCAGCAAGATTGCTTTTATTACTCAGTTTACCCTAGCTATATGAGTTTAATATGGTCAACAAAATCGTTTTCATGGCTCTTCTGTATAAAATACTGTGACTGCACACCCTATTACCCCATCAAAGAAAAGTTGTTTCATACTGGCATTTGTTGATGACTGGTCTCAGTTGAAGATCTATGCTGAAGTAGCAGCACCCATTAACCATAGGTTCATGTACACCCTCCTGTGTCACAAATACACACCTGGGAACAGCTCTTTTCCTCTTCCAGACACTCTTCTTGAATACCATCCTTTTCAATCACTTTATATCCAAGACTGATCCTTGAAGGCTTGATTTCTTATGTTTATTGTAATTACATACATACTTGGGCACCATGTTAGACACAGATTCTTCTGCTCACTTCATAAACAGCCAAAATAAGCAGGGATTAATTCAGTTATTCCTCAAAAAACCTTCCTGCCTGGTATTATCAATCATTTTATTAAATACTAAAAATTCTTAGCCCAAGTATTTTACAGCTTTGCACTGTTGATAGTGATAACGTGTATTGCTAAATTTACAAATGTCTGAAGTGTTTTCAGATTAGATTTAACCGTTGTCATAGCAAGACTTTTAAATAAAAAACCTCAAGACTTTGAAAGGATTTAGGAATTCTAATTTACTTTTTTAAAAAAAAGTTGAATTATAAATTATGGCCATAGATTCTGATCTTATAGTGTAACAGGAAAGCTGTTACTGAATTTTTACTGTTGCAGTAACTGTAAAATTACGTTCATTGGACTCATATATGCAAAGACAACCTAATACTCCTAAAAATGAAGTCAGATATATTTCTTTCACCTAACAAAACCACTGGTTTTGTGTTATTTCACTAAATGTCTCAACTGCATCCTCTGAAGTAGGGACCCAAGACAAATATATGTCCAGAGTTTGGAAATGTTCTCTTCTACACATGTGAGCGTTTTCACTCCCCAGAAATGTGATACATTTGACACATGTTCAGAAAAGACTTGGTATCTGCCAAATACTGAACCAGGGGAACACAGGGAAAACTATTTATGACCAAAATAATAATAATAGGGGATGACATTGAAACAATATTTTGTGGCTAGACACCCTCATTTCAATTCAGCTGATAGGCAGTGGTTTTAGGTGTTTGTTTATAGGAGCTTTTTCTTTCCCATAACCATATTAAAAATTGAATTTGAACCATAAGTTCTAATATCCCTTTCCAGCGTACATAAAATTATATTTCTTGTTGCTGTGCTGAAATAAGCCAAGACTCATTAGCAGGGCCTTGCTGTTACCACTTCAAACAACCTTCCATCCTGGTTCTATACCAAGCCCTGAATTATAGAAATCATCATTTAGTTCGTGTTTCTCTGCAGTGGCAGCTAAAGAACAGTATACTGATACCCACTTTATCCTCTAAAGTTTTTTGTGAATGATGACGGCCATTTTTCCAAGGGCTGGAAACAGAAATAAAGGCACTAGATGGCAGCAAACATCTTAAAACCGGGCTCTGTCTGAAGTCTGGCTGGAATCGAACAGATGTAGGTAGCCTTCCAGCTGTGAAATGCCTTTTGGAACTTCTTCCCTGCTTCAGCTGTTAAAAAAGACTGTCTTGCCAAAAAGTCAGCATTTTCCTCAAGCTTCTGAAATACAATTTAAAGTCAGAGTTTTGTGGGTGTTTCTTTCTGGATGAAAATCAGAAAATGCCCTTTTACAGCATCCCATCCCTTCTCCCCCCCACACACCTGTGCTTAATTTTGTATTAATTATGTATAATTGCATAGGGCTGAGCTCGGGTGTTGTCTTTGCAAAGGCTTAGCTGTGAACAGAGGAGGTAACTTGGGCTATGTGTTGTGCTGGAGTTTGGCTGTGCTGTACTCAGTGTCAGCTCACCCTGCTCCGTGTCATCACACTTATTTAACACCCTGTTTTCTCATCTGCAGCAGCTTTTTAAACACGTCCATTTTTCATGAGTGTCTTATCTGCCAATGCAATTTCCCTGAGCAGGATGATGTCTACTGCTTTATTAAAGTACTGCTATTCAAGCTAACAAATACCTCTCATGCTGCTGGAGAGGGAGTTAACCATAGACTTCCTACAGATTCTGGGAAGCCAGATGTTTCCTAAAGATTTGTTTTTCCTTTATTAGGAAAGAACGGATAATAAAGAGTTTGCATGCCCCTTTGTAAAGTGTTTGTTCACTAAACCAATTAATTGGGCAAACTTTTCAAGGGCTATTTTAAGGCCTTTTAAGGGCTTTCAAGGGCTATTTTTACATCATGTGGCTGTAAACTAAGGACATGTAAGGTATAGGACTGAGTATCTGTAGACCTTGAGATGTTTGAGTACTTGCTATTTGCCTGCTTCATGAGGATGGATTCTGTGTGGTAGCATACAGGCAGATGTCAAAGCAGCACTGAAACATCATGCAAACTCCTAATTTCCACAGAAATTTTTTAAATCTTTACAGGTTGACTTTAGATGTAGAACACATTAAGGCAGCACTACACTGCCCAAGGTGTGCCCAGGAGAGACAGTGATGACAGGTAAATCTAAGGAAGTACCAGCTTTTCACAGGCTTCTGTGTCTGGCTCTTTCTTATTTCATCTCAGTCATTTGTTTAATGTCTTCTCTTCATGCAAAAATGGAGACCACTTAGCTGACTACAAAGTCTGCAGATAGTGCATGCTACACAGGAGGAAGGTGTGTACAGCAAGAGTAACACTTCAGGCAGGAGGCGAGGTGTGAGCCCAGTGATTTATTTTCTTGCTTCACAGGAATATCATAATCCATGTGTCTGACAGCTGAGACCTCACCTTTAAATAATGGTCAGAACCCTTTCTCTGGTCAGAGCCCTTTCTCCTAAATTTATTTTCCATCCTTCAAATCCCACTTTTTTATTTGTTTCCAGTTTGCTTCTTAGCACTGCTACCTTGGGTTAATCTTCTCCTGCTTCTGTTTTTTTGACCTACTGTTGCTCTTAAAACATGAATCATTTTCCATCATTTTTCTTTCCTCTTCACTGGAATCTTATCCATCTCTAAAATCTTCCCTTTGTCATAAAAAGAAGAGTTATGAAAAGGGGGAGGCTGCTTTATAAGAAGTCTAGCAAAATTATTTTTGCTCAAGTAACATTACTGAAAATCCCAACCTACCAACAAACTAGATGATGCTTCAAGTTGCGTTCTGGGCTTTCTCCTAGGCCTTGGGAATAGCTCCTGCAAGGAGTAGAATGTCAAGCATTTAATAAATGCTTGAACAGTTACTTCAGATCTAAATTCAGAGGCAGCATCAATCACCGTAGTATAAAATTTTTCAGCTCTTTCCTACAAAGCCATTTCTGGAATTGCTGGAAGCAACACCAGTCAGCTGCAGTGAATTTAATAAACATTTTGTGAGACCATGCAATTAAGTCTGGTGTTTATTATCCTGTAAACATTTATAGAGCAGCACCCAGCAGTAGAGTGTGTGCTTTCTCTTATCACTAAAACTCTGCGTTGCACTGCACTAATGCAGCTGCAGGAAGCATTTTATTAGGAGGCCTTGAAGTAATTGTTAGGTTGAAATATGTAACTATTTATATAAATTAAGAAATAACTCTTGACATGGCTTGTTTATTAACCATTAGGAATGAACTTTTTCAGATTTGTGAAAGGAAGAATCTCCTTGGTGTTCAGTGTTACCAGACACAGAAGGACATTTGCTTCTCCTTCCCTAATCCTCGGACATAAAAAAAAAAGGAATTAAAAAAAAAAAATTAAGACAACCCTGATTTTATCTGAAAATGCAGTGAAAGGTTGGAAACTGTTTGCCAAGTTAGAGCTTTTTCCCTTACAAGGAAATGCAGTTTTGGGAACAAATAGCATTCCAGTCTTTTCCCCAGTGGGCATTATGCCATTGTACTTGCAGACGTTGTGTCATGGAAATGTGCAAGAAGGCCTCAAACAGCTAAGAAATGCATTGCCTAGTTATAGATTTATTTTTTATTATTTTAAAGCTACTGTCTACTCTTATTGGATAATAGAGAATGACACAAGCTGAAGTTTATTGACTACAATTTTTTCTGTTCTACAGGCTCAAAAAAAAGCCAAACTTTACATGAATTTAAATAGTTAATAAAATTTATTCCTTTTGAAATATTTTGATATTGGTAACAGCATTTTTAACCAAGCATTTCTGTAGGTGATTCCCATGCTGGCCAGTCGAATTTTTCAGTGTGAACAAGGAATATATTCAAAATTCAAAACAAAGCCTTTTTCCTTTTTATTTAAATGAAAATGTTATTCTTTAGCAAGAATTTTAAAGAGTTTTCTCCTTTGGCAATGCCTGCTTTCACAACAGCTTTTAAAATATACATGAGAAAATGTATATCATATGGCCATCTTTCCTTTCTGCTTTTCAAGGTAACTGTCTTATTAGTGGGGTACTTTTATAATTAGAAGGGGGTTTCAGGTATTAATATTCTTAAATGAATCTTTCTTGGGAAGTTACATTTATTATCAAAAGTATGATTTCTGCTTGGAGACCTTTTTAATTCTTGATACTATCCAGTAAAAGCATGGTTTAAATCTACATGAGCATTTTGACAACCTATTGTTTTCTTGGGCAACACAGTTTTTAGTAAAACACAAGTTCTTTTATAGTTCCCCAACTTTCATCATTCAGAAAAAAATATCAGTTCAGCTTTAGATGTTAAAAAATCTTTTTTGTGACCTAATTCAGATTAATTCTCAGCAATGCACTTGTGCTTTCTCCAGCCTGTTGGTGTTTGCTTAGTGGGAGCCATGCACAACAACAAATTTCCATTTAAGTGGGATATTCCCAACCCCAGTATCCTTCTGCTGTCTTGCTGACAACAAAGGATATTTGAGATAAGGCCAAAGGATGAATGAAAACCTGGCTCACAGATAACTTCCATAACACTCAGTTGCTTGTGTCTCTCCAGTATTATCCCTGTTTTCCAAGACCTCAGAGCCTACATCAGAAAGAAAATACTCTTTCAAGTGCCCTTGAAATTCCAGGTTCATTCACTGGTGTCAATGGGGTACCAATAATTCTTAGCACAGTGATATTTGTAGAATAAAGATTATAGTTTGGTGACTTGTAGGCTACAGTTTGCTCCCAGGGCAGCTGTAAGAACACATCCAGTGATGGAGCTTCCAACAATATGTTTGAGAACTCTTGGGGGCTATTTATAGTTTAGCTGCTCCAGGAAAGGATGATCTGAGAAGTGCTTTTGACCATTAAGTTCCCATGGATCACATCACATCACATATTCCTTTAAAGCTTAACTTTCTTATCTCTGGATTCTGTGCAGTGAATTGATACTGCAATGCATGATGATAGAAATGTGCTTATACAACACTTCAGCAAGTGTTTAACCCTTTTCAAACAGGACTTCATACTGGCTATTGGAAAAGATTAAAGCACCAGCAGGAAGTCCCTGTACCTTTGCCACTCCAAAATAAGCAAAAACAAGGGTATTTTACTGATAAAATGTACTTTAATTTATTCCAAATTATGCTATCAACATCACCACACATTTTTCCTATTTACCCACACCTAAATGCAGATATAAGTTAACCTTTCTTTAAAGCTTTGCCAAGTGCAGAACAAGAATAGATGAAAGCTCACAAAAATCCCATGGTTGTAGTTTATATTTTCAGTGCCCTGCTTATTGTGGCATTCAGATCCTTTTGTATGCTCAAGGGAAAAAGTGACACTGATGTCCACTTCCATTGTTGGTACTATTTTGGGCTGGACTCTGGTGTGAGCTGCAGTTATAGCAGAGCTTCCTCAGGAGGGATATGAATGATGAATATGCCTTCCTTGTCCGTAAGCTGAGTATTCTCTTCAGTGCCACGGTATTCTTGTATATGGCAGGGACATGATATTTTTAGTTTTTAGAGAAGTTCAGCATTTTTCCTCTTTAGCCCACAGACTTAATTCCATAAAAAAATGCCTAAGTGTCACCACAGGTGACAGGAGTAAAGTCTTTGCTTTCTTAATAATTACTATTTGTTGAGTAAGTGGATTTGCCCACAATTTCTGTTTTTATGTGACAAGCTGATTTCTATTCCTGCTTACTACCTTGGCAAGGAAAAATTAAAATTCAATTCATGCTGCTCTAATTCCATACAACAGTTCCAAGATTAAATTCTCAGTGATAATAAATAAAGCAGTTATGAATTAGCACAAGTTATCCAAGTAACAACTACTAAAGATATACTGAAACACACATATGAAAAAATATTTTTCATCCTTTTCAGCAACATTTATGCCTGTTTTGAAGCTGGCTTCTAATAGCCACATTCATCTGATAAATACAGATAACAAAATGATCAAATATCTTAATCCATTTTTCAGAGAAAAAATATTTTATAATTTCTTGGTCTTAGCCCCTGTACACAGTAAAAAATCCTAGGTAATAGAGCTCATGGAACAGTCCTGCTTACTAGGAGATTGGTCTCTTATTCTGATAATTTATACTCCCCAGAAACCAAAATTTTCTAGATGCAGAATTTTTTATTCAAGATGGTTTGTGTTTAGTTTAAAAAAGAAACAAAACAAAACCACCTGAAGTTCTTTTATGTGCTAGCAAGAAGAAAATTTTTTAAAAAATTAAACAGATTGAAAATTCCCTTGCCCTCAGAGGAAATTAATGCAAATTGATGGATTGCCACCAGAAATACAAATTAAACTAATTTGGATTGAATAACAACCCTATTACAAATCCAGAAGATCTCTTCAGATGGCTGATCAGTGACTATTAACAATTTCTGTGCATACACACTTATGAACAGTAAGGGACAGAAGCATTTATCAAGCCACTGCACCAATCTAAGAATTACCACAATTAGTTTGTAAATTGCCTTCCATATGTGACAGCTTGTGTCTTAACATTCTGGCCACCACTGAGTACAATAGAAGATTAAAATGCCACCACCACACAAGAATACCTCCTTTAGAAGCTGATTCTGTGTTTCCACAAGCAAATTCTTATTTTCAGATTTGTCTTCCCAGTCATCGCTCACAGTCAATGATTAAGTTGTGTGACAACAACCATGAATCAGCAACTAAACAGAGATGGTCTTGGGATCTTGCAAAACTAAGTCTTCTCTCCCTTTTGCATGCCCAGAGGGGTTACATCAGCCCACAGAGCTGAGATCTGAAATCTGTGCTCTGCATTTAGGCTGTGCCACGCCCTGGGAACTAGCTGACAGAAATACAGAAAACTGTTGGCAGCTGTCTAAATTTATGCGTCTCTGGGAGGCAGGGCCATGGATTCAGCTCAACAAGGCACATATGCTGAATTTTAAAAAAAAAGAAAGCTTTCTTGATCCATTCATTTTTAGCCTTTCATTCTTGGTATAGTTTTTCCCAGAGCAGGACTCTATCAAAATAGTTTTTCCCTTTTTGCGAAGTCATTGCTTTTGTGAATTCCTTGGATGAGAAGGTTATCCGTCAAAATGCAAACACCACAAAATCCAGGATCCTCCAGCCTCATGATTTCCCACAGCTTCAAGAAAGCAGAGCAGTCAGGAGGACTAGAACAGCTAATTTCTTTGGGCAAATGCTCACTTTGCCCTGCAAATACCTGGAATTGATCCATAGCAGTGATCACACAGCATCACAGTTTCCCCATTCCTCTCCTCAAGGGTGACTTAGCAGGCTTTGAGGAGGCCTCTAAAGGCATTTGTAATATAATTAGTAAATATCAATAATATCCCACATTTACTAACTTACAACTTGTAAGCAAGTTCAACACATGTAAATGCCTACATGATTTTCCCCATTATTGTTTGTTCGTCAGGCAGCGTTCTGACCCAACAAGGCACTATTCTGAAATCTTCATGAGCACACTGATGGAACAATACACTGTTTTCAAAGGCAAGTAAGCTTTTAATATAAAATTCATAAGGAAGGGTTATTTTTATTACAAATTTTCGTTACTTATATGTCAAAATTGTTCATATTATATTATAAAATATATTATTATTGTTGCTCAATTCAGTATCTAGTAGTTTCTGTTCTTTTGCTTTTTCTTCTCTGGTCAATCCATCAGTAGTGCTTTCTATTAGTCAAAAGATAAATTACATCAAATAAGAAAAATAGTTGCTCAGCAACTCAGACTCCCACTGAGCCTGACAATGGTAAATGGAGGAAATTTCTTGAAGCTCTTATTTGCTAGCTGAAGGGAAAACAACATTTATATTATTTTTAATACTCCTGTCATGAGTGACTGTAAATAACGAGACAAAAATACACCTTTCTACACCTTTTGTTTGTTTGTGTATATTTTTTCCTAAACAAAACACACCCTTTTTTTAATTCTTCATTCCAAAACAGGTAAAATCTTAAACAGTTTGATCAAAGTCCTGATTAACACAGACCTGACACTGACCACGTGCCTGGTTTCTGCCAGCTCCCAGACATTGCTGAGGAATCTAACCTCACCAAATTCCTATTAAGAGATATGATAAAGTTCCCTTCTTATCTATTTTGCAAACACTGCAGAACATAAATGTAAGATTAATGGCTCTTTCACTCTAATGATGGAAACCACATGACTTCTATTTTATTAAAGTTAATAGTCATCTGTGTATTCTTATGTTCAAGATCTAGAAACCCTTTTTTATCATGATCAAAGTGTTAAAAATCAGTTGGCTCTTTCTAAGTACAGTTTTCACAGGAATGGTTCTTGATGTAAAAATCTGGAATGGGAAGAAGTCTACAAATACTCAGCATCTGAGTTAAAATTTAATATAATCATAGTGCCAGCATTCTGCCTCCCTTTGAGGTGGAAAAATTAATTTCATAATCCTTAATATCTTATTGTTGTATTACTCAACATGGGAAATGCAAAATGCAGCTCATTGTTATAGGGACAGGTAGTCATTTTAATTTTCCATTAATTTGTAAACTAATTGGTGTCCAAGAGCTCTCGCTTGAAAATTCAAACAATGTGGGGTAGTAATTTGTCAAATGCTACTACTGTACCTTCACTGCTGTCTTCAGGATAATAGATGTTTCCATTCTCTGTTGTGCACTCAGGAAGCTGAAAAACATTTTGATACATCTTTGATTAGAGGCTCTCACGGCTACAGAGCAAAACACCTTTAGCTGCCAATTTTTGTTACTTCAGCTGAGATAAACTGGCACATTATTGGCATTACATAAATCTCAAAGATGTATCAAGTCATTTAAGGAATTTTGGGAAACAAAAACATCTACTTTAAAATTACCTTTAAATTACCAGACAACACTGGTATGCTTTGATTACTTCTTTAGAGGCCACACTGCAATTTTCTGTATTTTCGCATTTCTGTAAAGAGAGTGCACAAAGAAGTTTTATTTTGAAGAGGCTGTAAAATATTTTCCAATGTGTACATCTTTTGAATGGTGTTCAGTGTTGACAGTTTACTGTCAGCAGCTAGAGAACCTCTACTGTCACCAAACTGAAACGTTCTTTTTACAAATCACCTGACAGCACTGATTGCACCAAGTGTATGTCACTTAAGTCTGATGAGACTGGAGTCCTGCACAGCATGTCAGCAGTTGAGCCTGGATTAATGCATCCAGGTAATACCTCTACACTGATGTTTTAATGCCACAATGAAAAAACCACGATTGCTAGCAACTTTTGAAGACTAATTTGTGGGATGTATGCACAGAATGGTCATAATAAAATGTACCAATATCTCTTGGGCCATTATTTGGTATAATGAACTTTTCCAAACATTTCCCTCTTTGTCCATTGTTTCTTTAACAGAGCTACATACAAAAAGAAAAAGATCAATTCATTTTTAGAAGCCAGTTTCAAGCAAGGAATCCCATCCAGGATTTTTATTTCAGTATTATCTCAGTAAGTCCATAATATCTCAGGAGAAACAGACTGTTACAAGGTAGAGTCGTTGTTTTTGAATTCTACAGCATGACATAATTTAACCAAAAATGTCCTGATTTTATTCTTCTGCCCAATTATCGATGAGTGAATGAAATGCAGTTCTTTTAGAAAGAGATGGATGATTTCTCTAACACTTACTGAATGAATTAATGAAAAACCAGGAATACGAAATCCCCATTTTTAGATAAGCTTGTTTTCACTAAAAGGACACATGACTTGTGAAGCCCCAGCAGTGCTGTCAGCAGCCTGAATGGAGAAACTGCCTGATGCCCTGCAGAAAGGCCAGACCTTTCTCACAGGCCAGGCCACATTCTGCAGAATTGCTGAAAGCAAAAGCAAGAGGAAATTTTGTCTACCCTCTGTGGCCCTCACCAGAACTTGTCTAACTCTTTCTGTTGACAGGCTTTTTGTTGGCAAATTTGTTTTCCACTTCTTAAAAAATAAAAGGGATAAGAAAATGGCAGCCAGAAACACTCCTCTGTGTCAATTCTGTACTGTTTTGTCTCATTATTATCCCTCCCTCTTGTTCAAATTTTTCTTTTAAATTCGAATGCCAAGAGTTAAACAGAGATTTGAGAGACACAAACACCAGGCACCACTGTACATGTTTGTATATATCAATGTAGCAATAAAGACACAGAATTTTGAACATTTACATCATTAACTGAATGTAAATAGACTAAATGCATTTTCTGAGAGAACTGAGAATGCTTGGGGTTTTTTTCCCATCTTCAATAATTTATGAAACCTCTTATTCAAAACAGATGTGTCCAGCCACACAGAGGAGAAGTTTGACTTGTGAAACACATTTGTGTTTTGAGCTTTACTTAATGCTCCATACTTTTACACACAGAATGTGACCTGTATATGGAGAGCTGTTGATATTTTTCTTTTAAATGCAGTTTTGACTGGAGCTGTCAACACCACGAGCCATTATACATTTTGGTAGAACACAAAACACCAAAGGAGTTCCTGGATTTGATGCAGACATTTGAAAGGAAAAAACGTCTATCTGGAGAGGGTACTCGAGGGTTACAAGTTACAAGTTACAAGTTTTACATTGTTTTCTGTTCTGCCCTGTTGGCTCTCTGCCCTGACTGGGTTGCTGCCTTTACCCTTTGACATTTATCAAATGGTTGCTAAACTAGCTAAATATCTAAGAGGTTTCCAATTGGGCATCTTCATATATAAATGATAGAGATACACTTGGGGAACATCACTCAAACCTGAACTTATTCACCAACTGGAATTTAAATGTGTCAGATTAGGAAACTAATAAAGATTTTCTGTGTTATGCTTGCTCTGATGAAGAGCCTTGCATTTGTATGCTTAATGCAACCCTGAATTAAGGAATTAAGTTTGTAACTGTAGGTCTGTACCTGCAGAAGTCTTACAAATAATCCATGACAGTGTAGAAAATAGACAGTTCTGTTAATATACACATCAGAAAAGATCAAGACAGAACGCGCCTAAGGCAGCCCTCTAGCAAGATTATTCAGCATGACTGTAATGAATTTTCAGTCCCAAAACTTTATCTGCAATAACAGTGTCAGGGTCAGAGACGTGCAGATATTTTATATGATGTCACCTTTTCAGAATTATTCAATATACTGAGTATTTACCCCAATCTGACCCCAGCAGGATTTGGTAAAGCTGAAAGCTGAAGTCACAGAAGCCTTAATCTTGTGGTGAGGATGGGGACACCCAGCAGTGACTAGACCAGAGTCCTACGCTGCATGAGACCTGAAGTCCAGAGCATTTAATAGAGAAAGAATCCTTCCAGCTCCTATAGGGTGTCTGCAGTTGTACATGGATGCAGAGATTGTTGTAGGCACACAGGGTGTGGTAATTGGGAGTGGGGCTGTGACAGAAGCAACAAGAGGGATTGTATGAGAGCAAAAGGCATTCTACTCAAAACTTTTCATGGCTGTGACTGAACCAGGCAGTTTTAATAGCAAGATGCACTGTGCACCACAATGGTACAGTTAAGGTAGTAGATAAGGGATTTTTTCAGCCCACAGTGAAATAATTTCATACTTCCAATAGTGACTGAATACTGGCCACCATTTTTTATTTCACATGGCATTATACTACCCTGTACCACTTAGTCTTTAGGCACAGAGTCACAGATAATCAAATGGAGGGAACACAAACAAAGAAGAAACACATTTCCATCTCTCCATGTTTTCATCTTCTCTTGACAGGAGTTCTGAAGCTTTCTTGTGAGTCCAACAAAAATAGATCAGAGAATTAAGAACCTATTCAGACAAATATTAAACTAATTTTAAAAATCTAAACCAAGGAGACAATCTGATGGATTCATTCACAAGAAAAATGGCAATGAAATGAGAACAGAGTTGACTAATATTTGTCTCTGATCTGTATTTTCAAGGTTAACCTTTGATAGATGTTTGACAAATTTCATTTTCATGCAACACAGGTCTGAACATTACATTAACATTCAATTGCACAGCTTATTTCTGGTGTTTATTTTTTCCTACATTGGAATTGACTTTTCTATCCTTCTATTTTGGCACATTCTTATGCGACTACCAGGGAAAAGAGCCCACTCCTTAGCTTTACCCCTGTCAAAGAGAGGAGTTTTAACCATTCATGAAGGGACATATCTGCTGACAAATCCTATTCCAAATTGTCCACTTCTACAGAATCTGAGACATTATGAAAATATGTGAATATTTTATATATTTTCACATTTATATATATGTGAATATTTTCATATATTATGAATATATGAAAATACAACTGAGTCAACAAAACTATTTCTAATTTTTATGTCAGAGATAATAATTCAATGCCTTGAATTTTCTGGTTTTTTCCTGACTTGGTCTATCTTTAACTATGGAAATTTAAGCAAAGTGAAAGTAATCCAACCTTAGTATGTGTTCTGATTGTCAGGGAAGTCTAGATACTCCTTATTTAGGTGGAAGTGATCTTCAAAATCATTATGGTAAATTAAGCAATGTAGCACATGTAGCAAATTAAATGCAAAAATAAGGAAATAAAAAAAAAAGGTGCTTTATTTAGTCAGTTATCTGCAGCTGGGTACTGTACTTTGCAAGATGGAGAGAGAGAGAAGGATGAGAAATAGTCAATTCATTCACTTCCAGGCTCACTTGAACAGCTGTAACTCTAAAAACTGCCTTACTGAATTCAATATGGATTGAAGTTACTAGGCAAATTCCTACTCCTCCCTCCATCTTCATTTTGTCTTAGATATAATTGATGCTCTGAAGTGTGCTTTGTGCACTGATCATTCCTTTCACATGCTGCAAGCAGGGCAATGCTTACATAGCCTGGCAAAGGCCAATGAAGGGTGACATCCAGTTGCCCTCTGAGAGCATGATACAGTCTCATACACTGGATTCTTTGTTATAGTCAAAACCTAGAAAACAAAAGATTTTTTTTTTTTTCAACTTGAAATTGGTATTCTTAAGCCATTTCTCAAAAATGGCATTATTTTGCTGTTCCTCCTCCAGACTACCTGGAGGTTACATCAGGATGGTAACAGAAAGTCTGAGTGGGTTTTAGAAAGCAAGAAAAGAAAATAAGGAAACAAACTGCAAGAGTAGATCTAGATAAGAAACCACTAATAAATGTTTATAAAGTCACTGGATCGTTGCTTGACGTGCTCTAAAAATATTTACTAACTTTATATGCTATTTCCACTTTTGTTAGCTCAGGCTAACAAAAATAACTTGCTATTCATAGGAGCAGAGCAGAGGAAGTAGCTACTTTGTTCAGTTATATGAAGAACTGGATGGGGGAGAAATGTCATCTCATAAAAAAGACAAGGGATACTAAATACCCTAATGTTTTGGAAAACCCTGTTGAACTGAAGAAATGGGGGGAAAACAGAGCTTTCTCCACAGGTGGTTATAGATTTCAAGGTGACAGGTGGTTCTTCTCACTTTGTCCTAGGACTTCTCTGGCTAAGGCTGTTCCCAATCCACCCAGAGCTCTCTGGCAGACAGAATCCCATCTCCAGCATCTACCACCCAGTCCCACAATAGATCCTTCCATTTATCTCACTTTATAATTCTTAATCAAATGCAAGATTTCAGTTCAATTTCAAAATGTCTTTTCTAGAGCATGATAACACTTGGTTCACTTGAAAAGACTACCTTGTTTACAACAGTAAAATTAAGTATTTAGAAAGTGGAATTCTTATTTGCAGTTAGCTGAGGAATTCAGCAAGTACTAGCATTTTCCATGAAAGGATCTACCTTTGAAAGGGAAGTTGACATACTGACATCACAGTCTCATTTCTGTGTATGCCAGAAGACTGCAGCCAGCTTGTAGTTAACAGCTTTGAAAAACTCTGCTAAACACAAATGCTTCTATTGTAATACTCCAGCTATTTTAATTACAGCAACTAACAAAGGTTTTGTGTTTTCTGTGCAGCCACCCAGTTCATAGTTTGAGCGGAAGACATTTCAGTTCTGGAAAAGTTCACTTGATACTTGAACTTGATACTTAAACATGACTTTTTCAAAAGTCCTGAAGTTATGAAGATTCCTTATGACTTCTGCACATTTCCAACATTTATTAGGAAACCCTGTGTCTTCATAGTTGTAAAGGGTTAAGAGTATTTGAACACTTGCTATAAAAAAAAATTATCAATTCTTCTCAATATAGTTTCAAATGCTTTGTAATAATTAGTATATAATGTTTTCTTCTGGGTGTGGATATGAAGCTGAGCCAGCTTTCCTCTTTTGTTAGTATTTTATTTCCAGTTATGACTGAACTCATAATTCTATTTTTAGTATTTTAATTTAAGAAGTCATATTTTTGAAACATTGAAAGATATAGAAACTTTTAAATTCCAGGGAACAAATAAAAGAGGGTCAGTGGGAACTCTAGAGTGCTTTGGTAAAAGCCATGGAGCTAGGTGTCTGAAAATTATTAAGAATGCTAATTTAGGCCCCTCTATTTTTTGAAGTTTATTTTTGGTTCCTCCTTTTTTAAAAAAAGTTTGTATTTACAACTATGAAAAAAAAACCCATGCAAAATATTTCCCAAACATCCAGTCTTACACCAAGAATATAATTCATTAAGTAATTTCTATTTTGAAATTATCTCTGTAATCTTCATTCAGTGTTGATAAGTAACAATTATTGCTTTTTTGAGCTTGTCATTGTTGCTTTAAATGATTTTTAAATAATAAATTTCCATCATTCATTTCACTTCTAAGACAATGGACTAAACTATGTAAAGAACCATTGCAGGAGGTTATGAAAACCTACCTAGTAAGAAAACTGAACTAGACTGAGGTCTTGTGCATGTAATAAAATAAATAATGAGCAAATAGATTCCAGCTCTTTTTTATGTGACAATTTCCTCTTAATGATTGGGAGTTATTTTAAGTATGTGGTATTCAGAACTTAGGGACTTATAAATCCAAGTATCTTAAAAAATGCAGTGACAGAAAAAGCATTAAGAGATCTTTTCTCTGTAGAGAGTAAACAGACCCCACATTTCTAACTCTGCAGCTTCCTATTATCCCAAGGGAGCTTTTCTTCATTAGCACTGACATTAATTTTCCAGCAGCTGTGGAAGGATAGGTAAAATGTACATTTATCTTCAAAACCTCATTGCTGCTGTTCTCATGAAGCATTCTCTAGTTTGAACATGTAGTAAATGATTGGTCGTGACAAATAGATCTTAATCAGAAGCAAATGATAACAGTGACAACACTTGGCTCTTGTGTGTCACTTCTGCCTCTTTCTCCTCTTCCTGCAGCTACTAGTATTCCTGCAGTTTTCTTTGGCATACACAACAGACACTTTATTATTTTCTGTTTTTTAGTCCCCAGCAGATTCTGGGAAAGCTCTCGTTTGCATTGCATGGATACAAAACACATGATGAGCAGACAGGCAGGTATCACCAGCAACCACCTACATCTATGGGTTGAAATTTATATATCTATATGGTTTATACAATTGTCCTTACTGACAATAAAAGATTTTTATTCCAATTTCTCAGAGCACCTTGCAATGAATCACACAAAACATTCTTTCATTAGATAAATGTGAAGTTGCTACAATGCTACATATCACATTTACTACAAAAACAATTTATTCAACATAAGGGACATAATTCATATCAGAGAAAGTGAAAAAATATCTATCAACCATAAACAACATGTGGAAAATGTGAAACAAATTTCTAAGCTAAGATTATATAGAAATATAGTATATGTTTGCCAAACTCAGTCATATAGTGATAATCCTTTACAAACTTCTTTAGAAGATAGCTACATTTTTCAACCAAGCATTCTGAGAAATTAGAGGGAGTTGCAACCATTTCAGAACATCTTTAAAATATGTTCCCTTTAAAACTGCCTTAAAATATATCCACTTTATGCAATCCTGTATGCTCACTTGCCTGTACTTGATACTTAGAGGAAAAAGATAGAAGCCAGTTGTACCTAAAACCATCTTGCGTACCCTTCTGTTTACCCAACACCAGTGATTTACAGGCTTCTTGAACCAGAGGCCACATCCACACCACAGTTCCCCAAAGAGCCCACCCTGTACAAGTGCACCAAATCCTTCAGCCCCTTGTCTGGACGAGCTGGGCACAGAAAAGGAGGCAGAGGACACTGGAAGGGAAGGGGAGTGCACTAAAGGGCTGCTTCACAGCAAGACACAGCTGAACCTGGCAGGAGCTGCTGGAGCACTTCACTGATGTGAGAATTGGGAGTTACACAAAGTCTTATTAGCCTTTAGTCCCTGCCAGCTTGACTTCACAGCTGGTGTGTATCTCCTGCACATGTGTGGTGTGTGGCAGCCAGAGGAGAGCTATCAAAGGCTCTGAATCAGGGGTTATGCTGCTATAAACACAAAACCAGCAGGGTTTAGGGCTCCCTGCTGAGCTGCATTCAGGCCAGATAGAAGCATGCAGGAAGAAAAATCCTAAAGGAATAGGATGTGGGTACTAGCTGATCACCAAATCCTCACATTACACTTTATCACCAGATTCTGACCCATTACTTGTCATTTTCAGGGCTATGGCATCCTCAAAGAGAGTCTCATTTTCAGCCTCATAAACCTATAAAAATTCAGACCTTTCCAGTGTCACCAGTAAGCCCAGACAGTGAATAATAGCACTGTTGTATCTGAATCAACTGATCTAATTATTTCTCATGGCTTAGAAGGGATTTCAGACATTCACAGCTGCTTACACAAAGCATCACCTTTTTAGTATAAGAAAACATGGTACTAAAATTTCACATGATTATTTCAGCTCAGGCTGAAATGTTGCTGGTTTAAGATTGGTCACATATTTGCAATTCACTTAACTCCTGTGTTCCTGTCCTCCTCACCCTAACCACTGCTTTTATAATTTCTGTTGGTGTTCTCCCTAAGGCTCAAAACACATCCAATTCCATGCTCAGTACATCTCTGGGATGTCTCTGATTACAACCAGCTTTTCTTTTACTACCAAACTTGAGGTAATCCTGAAACATTAAATAATAGCAAATATTGATGTGTAAAATCCTGAATGTTGATATTATACAATCACAGCACTTAGAGGTTAACTATATACATAGTTCATCTATAATTTCTGTAACAGATTTAGATCTGTTTTATGAAAATTTAAGGTTTACCTTTTCCTCACAGGATCTCCAGCTAGTGCCAGAAATGGTGTCCACAGCTGCAGGAGCATCTAAGCCCCTTTTGACTCTGTGCCATGTTGTTGTGCAGGAAGGGAAATGGTGTCTATTTTCCCCTCCACTGCTGTACAATCTAGAGATAGGATCCAATACTGAAATATGTAATAAGCACTCACTGATTAGAGTTCCATCTCCATGTCCTTCTCTACCAAAATTCTCACTGCAGACACAAGTTTTGTGCCTGAGGACCCTGTTCTGGAAGAATGCAGGGAGTTGGCATTGGGCATGTGTGCCTGCCTCCACCTGGACGTGCACCCATGGGACCCAAAAGCCAGGTCTGGTGGAGCCTGGAAATACTGTGACTTTGCCAGCCATAACTTTGGTACTTGGAAGAGGCCAGTGCTGGCTCCTGCCTCAGCCTGGGTTAGGTGGTGGCAGAAACTGGGACCAGGGACCACTTTCTGTCACATACCAAGCTAATGTGGTAGGTGTGCCATGACTTGAGAAGCTCTGACTCTCAGAGTCAGGGGCTCTTTTTATTATTTGCTCCACAACCACCATTAGTGCCATCCTGTTTGTCCCAGTTGCATTCTAAGGTTCACTGTCTCCCAGACATCACAGGCTGAGATCACTTATTTTGTTCTTATTATATAGACTAAAGAATGCTGCTCTGGGCTTGTTTTATATGTCACAGCCATTTTATAAGTTTCTTACATGGAAACTTGCTGGACATTTTTCCTTCCATGGGAAAGCTGACTTCTCTGCAGATTTCTGTAAAAACAAGCCTGTGTCTGTGTGTGGATTCAAGGACAACAGATGCATTCCTTTGCCTGTCTCTTGATATAGGAGATGTAGTTTTCTCTTTCTAGCCAATGATGTAGAGGTTGTAATCTCTCTGACTTTGTAAGCACTGGGGAGTCTTGCTCTGAACATGAAGCAAAGAGCATGTAACTCTGAACTTGGGCAACTTAGCCCTAAAACCATCTGAATAATGGAGTCATTCTAATAAATCATATAAGCCTTCTGATACTGGAGTCAAGGAGCCTCATTCAGCACCCAACGAAAAAACCCAGGGAAACAAACAGCTTTCCAGGCAACAGATCCTTTCAAAACAACATTTTATGTATTTTTTTTCTTTCTCTTACTGCACACCCTAGTTTCACTGGGTTTTTTTTAAGCCTTTCCAGCTTATCAATGCCCCCCCTACAACGTGGTGCACTGAACTCAGAGTGATTCTTTAAGTTAGGTGGAATTAAATCAACATGAGGAAACACAGCCCCCATCTTGTTTAATCAGCTGGAATTCTGATATAAACACCTCAGAAAAGATTTGCAACTGTATTTTGTAGCAGCCATAGTGTTCTTCAAACTCAGTTCAGTTTTGGTGTTTTCCCTCAGATCTAGGTTTTTTTCCGGCACTTGTCATTAACATAATTATTTTCTTCCTATTTATACAGACAAAGTACTTACAGAACTCCCTTTTCCTCCAGAGATTTGATTTTTAAAATTCATAACTTTTAGAAATACATCAGCCTAATTCTTTGCCACATGCTATCATTGTTTTCTTTTGATGCTTTTTAGTCTTAGATTCTCTGTGCATCTTCATTGCTGTTTTCATTGCTTCCAATACTCATTTACATTTTAATTAATTAGTTTTATTTTATATCTTAATTTAGATCCCTCATTAAAAATCCATTACATTTGAGAATTAACATTAAATTAATAGAATGGAATAGAAACATCTGGGAAGAATATAAAGCATATATAAATTATCTCCTAATTTGCCTGACAGTTTTCAAAAGGGAATAACATGGACAAATTCTCAGAACAAGGACTTTGAAGAACAAGATTACTCTTCACTCTAAATGTATTATCTTTGAATTTGTTCTTGAGATACTTAGGATCTGTGAAAAAAAAATCCTAAAGTTTAAAGACAACAGAATTGTCTCTCTTTTCCAATGCCCTCAGTAGTAACTGATGAGCTGTACCTTAGGGTAGTAACAACACTTACTGTAAGCCCATTGCAGAAAAAGGAAGTGAATGCTCCAGATGAGCAGCTAGAAGGAGAATGAGATTCAGAAAAAGAGAGTTTTTTTTTTTTATCTTGAGAGAACCACTGCTCCATATAAGTACAGGGCAGGAGGAAACGAGGAGTTGAGTAGAATATAAATGGTGGAGATTCAGATATATATATATATATACACACATATATGTATATACATATATATATACATATATGTGTAAATATATATATATCATTTCCCTGACTCAAAATCTCACATTCAGAGTTTGGGAACTGATTCTGGGATATCAGCACCCCACCATTTGCATTAGAAAAATTGATTTTTCTGTTGAAGGGAATATATTGTGAACAACTGTAGATCACTGAAGGTTCTGTTAGCATTTATAAATGCTAACATATTTATTTTATTTAGAAAACAACTAATATGCTGCTTATTCAAGCAGAATCTATAGATGTGGAAAAGTTACAATAAAAAATTTAGTCTTGAACTATGTGGGAAAGTCTTTTCAGTACTTTATGTTAAAAAATTAAGGCAGGAAAACCATTTGGCTTATGGCCTTAACTGCTGTATTTTGCTTTGGCTTACCCTCTGTCACTCCAAGAGGAGTTTTAGCATGCACAGCTGTGCACCTTGGCTCCAGGTGTAATTATGCTGGTATAAATGACAGTCTCTATTGCAGGCAAACCCCTGGTTTTCTGAGCTCTGATGCATGAGGAACAGCCATGGCTTCAGGAACATCCTGAAACATTGACCCCAACAGATCTTGCCTGAACAGCAGTTTAAAGTATCTGCTGGGGTGTATTAAACTACCATTTGAATGAAGCACTGTGATCATCTCCACCAAACCCAGCTAAAGCAATTAAGTGAATAGCATTGTTCTGACAGCCTTCCAATTTTGCATTCATGCCCTTCTTACAGGCACCAAAAAGATTGTGCCTGCTTGGATGAGCAGTGACAGAGAAAATGCTTCTCTCTACTTTCTCTGGCAAATAAATGCCTCTGTGTACTCTTCTTTTGCTTGTGATATACATCCTTCAGCTTATCCAGGCTTTCCAACATGTTTCACTATATGTACCACACATATTTCACTGTAACAGCCCCTGCTCTACTGCTGTTAAAATTTCAGGATAAAGAAAACATTAATCATCAGTATTAGCCTTCCTGTATTTTTTTCTTCCCTGTGAGCAAGTCATTACAGTATGTCTGATTATTAGGAACAAGGAATAAACATTTCCCCTCTGTGAAGAACAGGAAACAATGTTTGGAGAACAATCAAGTCTATTCTCCATGGAAAAAAAAATGTAGCAATGGGGGAGAGAGGCTTGACCTTTTTCCAAATTTAAAAAAAAAAAAAAGAAATCCACTTTCATCTGAAGAAAAAGAAATTAGCTTATGTATTCACCCAGACTGACTTCTTTTCTAAACATGTATTTCATTGTAAAGTACACTTAAATGTCAAGTATAACTAGGAAAAGAAACCAAAACACTAGGAGATTTGGACTATGTATTTTCTTTCATTTTGTGAAATTCTTGTTTATATCTATCTGCCATTGTAAATTATGTTTTCAGCTGAACATGAAAAAAATGCACAAGATTCAAAGAGAGGCCATTCCCCTACATGAAGCACACATGAACATGCACTGCCACCTGCTCACAGCTGTGGCTTACATGGGAAAGTCAGCCTGGGAAATAATACCAGCAAAAGCAAAGCAACTGCTCTGACCACAGTCCAGCTGAGGTCTTGTAAACATCAACTGACCTCTGTGGTTTTCATTTAGTTCTGCATTTTTTCCAATATTTGTTAAATATCAGGGAAAAGAAAAAAGAAAAAAAAAAGACACAAATGAGTCTGGCAGCGCTATGTGCAGCGGTACATCCATTACTTATTCAGACCCAGTTCAAAGCCATGTCCTGTGTGTCTCCTGTCACCTCTCTCGTCCCACTGCATTTGGTACTACACATTTCCGTTGTATTGCACAGTTCTTCCCTTTGTACTAATAACTAACTCTTCAGTGTGGGGCAAGATGTAATTCTGTTGCCAGAGCACCTAAGGAGTCACAATACGGTTCCCAGTTTGGCCCAAAGGGAGGAAGTAACAGATGCCAATTTTTAACTGATGAACAATGCTTCCCTGTGTGTCAGCTCAGACATGTGGTTTGTACATCTGGGAGCTAGACACGAGGTTTTAACATTCCCACTCACCCCCCACACAGCAGAAATTCGATGGAAATTTTTCTCCTCACTGTGCAGTCCAACAGCTGCTCTGACTGTCGCAATATTGCCATTAAAACCCCTGGGCCAGTGCTCCCCCTCTGGCCCCACAGCACGAGCCATGAGGACACTGCCACCTCAGTACACTGCGTTTCAGAAGAAAAAGCAAATTTGCCAGTCATACACAGCAAAGATGCTGCCGAAGCTGACAGTTTTAGTATTAGTTTTGCCCTTTTGGGTGGTATTTCCCAGCTTGCAATGACAGAATCTTGGGGAAGGGAGACACCTTTGTTCCTCTTTTTAAAGCATATTTCCAGATCTTTCAGTTAGGAGGAAAGAAAAGTCTTGGAAAAAATGGAACATACACAATTGTTGGGGCACAGAAGCAGGGGACCACAGCAAAGAAGCTAATAGTTAATTTTCCTATTTTTTAATTCATTATTTTACCTGTGACCTCATTTTTACAGACAAAATCTTGGGGTTCAGACACCCAAGTTATGGAAACTGTAAAGGGTGCCTGCAGCCTCTCTGCATGCTTAAAGCTGTCACATTTCCATCTCTCAGCTCCCAGCCTTCACTGCTGCTTGACAGGAACAGTGTAGCTACTCTGATCTTACCTTGACCAAAACCAAATGAAAAGAAAGGGCAGCATGAAGATCTGAACTATTAATTCAAAGAGGAGAAAAACACATTGCAAAGGAAAATACAATGAGTGATGTCTGTCAGGTACAAATTCCTACTTGGAGCTCACAGGAGACATGAAACATTGTTCTTTAAAAGGCTTCACACTTAAAAATTGCCATGAACTGCAACCCTGAAACTCATTGCCATTACACTACAAAGCTTAAAAAGCATCAAGAAGATTGATGCATATGGGAAAATTCAAACACTGACATGCCCAGGGACATGAAGATGCTGCAGAGAATTTGAGCTAGTGAGCAGGAAATGTATGACGCTGTACCTGCAGCATGTGAAGATTACTGGGGTTTTATCCCAGAATATAATGCTCCATTGGTGCTTGCCAAAGCACTCAGCCTCCATCTGACATCAGACTAAGAGCTTGTTGATTAATGTGTGTAGGATAACCTTTCTGGCACATTTCTTTAAAATTGCTGGTTGCACTGTAGCTGCATTTCAGATTTTACTCCCTCCAGAGCCAGACAGTCTGTTAAATGCACTCAGCAAATAATATGTTTACTGAATTTCATGTTGTATTAAAAAGCTATTATTCAAAGGAATGTTCTCAATGGTTCATTCAGCTCTGGGCAAGGCTCTGCCATATGGGCTGTTGTTGACTGAATTTGCAAATCCTCCTACACATGCAGCAAAATACCAAGGCATCCCAAGAACAAGTTAACGTTATAATTCTCAGTCACCTTTTTCCCTTTGCTTGAAACAATGCTGCTATTTGGTTATTTGTAAAATTCCACTTCGGATAAAATGATCTTTAGTCCTAACATATCACTGCACTGCCACATATTAACTTTCACTTAGGCAATTAATCTTGCAAACTTAAAACATTTTTTCTTTTTGTCTAAGAAATCTCATGTTTGGGGGCTACTTTAAAAATATAAGGAGCAAATCTGCCAATAGTTGTCTCAACACTGAGTACAGAGCAAAAGGCTGATAACCATATCTTAGAGATATAGTTGAACATTTATCATAAACTATGGGAATATTCTAGCAAGTTATACTTAGCATTCATTAATCACAAAAATTGATTTATTTCTATTTTGACTTTCCATGCAGGTTTTAATGCATACTATGGACTGGATTCCACCTACCTTGAGAGTATTTTCTATTTTAACTCAGTTTTTTAAATGGCTTGCTTGTTTTGACTGGCCTTTGCTTGATACCACCTAATTTGTAGAGTTAGAGTTAAAAAAGAAACCAAACCAGAAGTTGGCAGTTGTATACTCCACATCTTTTAAATCATACTAAAGAAGTTACGTATTATCCAAAAAGTTTACTTTCCATCTGTATTTTTTAACAATACAAAATTAGGGCTATCTATGGACCTATATCTTTTTTCTATTGTGATGCCCCAAATTGCCCCAGGACTCAAGGTGAGGCCACCCCAGTGCAGAGCAGAGTGGGACAATCCCCTCCCTTGCCAGGCTGATGCTGTCCCTGATGTCCCCCAGGACATGCTTTGCCCTCCTGGCTGCCAGGGCACAATGACTCAGATTCAACTTGCCATCAACCAGGACGCCCAGGCCCCTTTCCTCAGCACTGCTGTCCATGCCCTTGTTCCCATTCTGTCCCTACACCCAAGGCTGCCCCATCCCCACAGTGATAATATGAATGGCTGCGTGTATGGCAAAATTGCCATCAGCAAGCACAGCCCAGATTCAGGGCATGACTCCAGGCATGACATGAGAGCCTGTATGAAACTGTCAGCTGTGGGTGGAAGAGAGAAGGCTGTGTCCTGTAGAAACTGCTCAGAACTTTGAAGCTGAATCTGACAGTGAAGTTGCAGGTCTGAGTGACAAGCTGGCTGCTGATGTTGTCCCCAGTGACAGAGGACATGTCTGCAAGGATTTGAGGAAAAAGATTCATATCTTCATTAGACTTTAGCAGCTGGCAGGAATCCCATAAGATGCTATCAGGCAGAGGCCAGTCAAAACAAACTGGATGTTTGATATTTCAAGCCAGTTTTAAAAATACAGACAATGAGGAACTGTTTGAAACAATGGTGAACGTTCAAGCTCCTTTTTATAGTTTGTCTTGAATTTTTCCCAAAAGAACATTATCTTGATGTGAAAAATGGCATGCAAAAGGGAAAAAAAAATCTTGCATTTTCAAAGAATGGAAAAGGATACAGAATTAATCTCTATTTGGTGCAAACTCCTCTCCACCATTAGTAGCTGTCCAGTTCACTGTCATCTCTTAACAGAAAGTTTTGTATTTTCATGTTCTGCCTTCCACTGGAGAAAATCTGACCTTGTCTGAGCTACACTGTATGTTCATATGGCATATTGCATATGTGCTGTGCCTGGCCTTGCACCTGCTGGTGACTGCATGCACTTGCCTGGTGGTCACAACACTGCTGGCTTGGTTTCACCGACCCCACTCTGTCCCTCTGGCTTCTCTGCTTGGTTCCATTTTCGAGCTAACTATATACAAGCAGCCCAGCTTAGATTAACAATCCCATACCTCAACCTAAAGAAGACAATTGTTTCCTAATTCCTATGTGGCTGTAAGGTGTCACCATCTTTCTGCATGAAGATTTTGTCTCTGGCATTGTCTGTTTCACAACTGAATGTTCCCTTGTCTCACAATGTCTCCTTCATCAACACTAAGTTGTTCAGAGGATTTACCAAGTCTTGCATTCACTTCCCAGAAGAGCAAGAGGCTCAGGAGAAACGTCCCTGATCACTTCTACCAAAGTGAGCAAAAGTTTTCAAGATGCTTTGTGGTATTAATTTTCCAGTGGCTGACTTGACTTGCCATGCTCCATTAAGACAGCCTTGTGTACTAAGCACGCCTCAGAAATGGAAAATTGTGTCTTACAGTAAATTAGACACCATCCCCCCAAAAAACAAGATTAATTCCTATAGGATATGTGCTGGCACAGTTCCAAGCAGCTGGGTTTGCACAAAGCAGCCTTTTTTCCTTTAATAGATTCTGGTGAAGTTTTGTCCCCCTCTGTAAAAATTGCCTGTATTATCCTGAAAATAGAAGCAATTGAGCTTTCCCTGACCTGATCTGGAGGAAACATAAAAAAGTTCATTTAGTTATGAAACCTATTTCATTTATGCTCTCAAAGTTTATCACAAAAACTTTGTTGAAAATTATTTGGGAAAGCAAGAAGTGCCTCAAACATGCTGTTAATCACCATTCATTTTGTGGCTGTCACCCATTCTTATTCCTGGGGAGTGCTCTAGAAGCTTTCTTTGTGCAATTGCACAACAGTATCCAAACCAGACACAAGATTTCCTAATATACTCCAGTTTCATGCTGGAGAACTACTGAAAACATCTATTTGTATGGCTTTCTGGAATGCAAGGTCAGGTTCCCACCATCATCATATTGCTTTTGCAAATGCTAGAACACAAGCAAAGCTGTGCCCTAGAGAGAGATTCTCATCTTGCATGAAGGTTTTATTCTATGACAAGGAATATCTTTCAAACAGCCACACCATGTTGAGTAGTCAAAAGACACTGAAGGATTTATTCAATTTTTAATTAATGCTTTCATCCTGTTTTTTGTTTTCAGTCAGGTCAGCTTTGAAATGTTTATAAAGCAAGATTGGAAAGCTCAAACAGTGAGTTCTGCATGACTGAATTATACATAAATAAACAAAACTATCATTCTACACCATAATTATCTATATGTCCTTTTGGATTTTTTTTCTTTTCTACAGGGTTTTGTCATCTGGGATTCCTTTTTCCTTTTTCAAAGCCTGTCTTCAAAAGTATTGCTCTATTTTGGATCTTACCTCTTGCTTTTAAACAACATAATTGCAAATATGTCTATAAAACATATGATTTTTAAGGGCATCACTAATTTTATTCTCAAAATTACATGTATTTCAACCCCCCACCAGATCTCTCTTTATTTATTGAAAGTGCGATCAAGTCTGGGTTAAGGAATTGAGGTTAAGGAAACCTGGAGCTTGAATACAGAAAGAAGTCTATGTATCCAGTGTATGCCCCCCTTTATTGTACTAGGCATCTTCATTTCTGAGCAAAGCAATTTAAAGAAATAGGTGATTGTTTTGGGGGCATTATTTGATACACTTGGAAAAAATTAGGCACATTTTCAGGCGCAGAACCCTAATCAATTGTAATTCAATGATAACTCTGTTTCAATTTCTAATGTAGTTACTATCACAGGTGAGGACACCAGGCAAGAGTCACCATTTTCCCAGGTGAATCAAAGTGCTTTCCAAATTATATTCAATTAGAGACTTAACTACACTTACAAACCTGTGCTCTTTTTGCTGTTTGCAAAAAGGCATGCAGGGCCCCTGAAGTGCAAGAGACCTGACACCTTGTACTTGAACTGGACACCCATTCCCACACATTGTAATTAGGTCTTTCTGCCAATGCTTTTTATATGCAATTAGTTTTTTAACTACTTGCATCCTACTTTCAGGCAGAAAGAAAATGACAGAACAATAACTGTGTAAAACCTGAAGCTAGATCTCAGACAAGCTCTGCATGCAAACTGAATCTGAATTTCAATCTTTCCAAGTTAACAAGTGCTTCCAAGACTCAAATAAAAACCACCTGAATGCATGTAATTTTCAGAGTGATCTGCCTTTTTCAATCCATCATATTTCCTAAATGCTCTTTTATGTGTAAGTGAAACGTCTTGGATGTGAGAGAAGTTTTGTACATTTGAAGTTCTGAACTCTATCCAAGCTCCAGGAAACAGGCCCATTTAACAGGAGGTAGATCTGTGTAGGTGTAGATAAACTACTGGACAGACAAAATGCCTACAGCTCTGATGCTAGGCTCTAACACTGATATTAACTACTGAAACACACTTTTGTCTGCTCTCAGAGCTACAACAAAAAATTACCACTACAAGAAAGCAGCTGCCTCTAGAGATACAGAAGAAACCCACAGAAAAGTAGGAGATGAAAAGGAAATACGTGTTAACAAGAGCCAGTGAAAGCACACAGGGCTTCATTAAGAGCCTTCTGGTCCCTTGGGTGCTTTGCTTCACAACCCAACATTCCTGACTGAGCCAAACAGCTGGCAAGTGTCATCCCTTCCAGGACTTGGCTCCAAATCAGAATGGCCTAATTAAAGATTAATGCTCTCTGACAAAAATTAGTAACTCCTTCCCATGCTTCAGAGAATTCATAAAAATATTTTCAGGCATTTTCAAGAAAATCAAAACTATCTAATTGGATTGCAGCTTCAGTAACTGCAGGTATTCACGTGGACATAATCTTGTGATGATGTTTCAGTTTCAAAGCTGATTTGAAGTTGTATTGTCATGCATTGTCAATCACTCAATTGACTGGCTTCCAAAGCTGCTATCAGATCCCGAGTCAGCTGTAACTCACAGCATCTGAGGAAATATTTTTCAATAGTAACATCAGGTTCATGTGAAATTTTCTAATTAGAGATTAAAATCACCCATCACATCATCAAAGTGAGAACTGAAAGGGAAGCCAACTGTTTCAGTGTGCCATACTTTTACCAGAGTATATCTAAAATGGCAAGTAATGAATGTCCATTTTACGAACTGTTTGATTGCATAATTTTGTAACTAAGTAATTAATTTGATGTGGCATCTAAGACTACAGCTTTGATGAAATAGAAATCAAACAAGTTATATGAATGAGCCCAGAAAAAGGTATTATGAGCAGGCAGTATCAGAATCAATGCACATTCTATCCTTTGATAGTCTTTTCTCTGTGGTGTCAGGCAAAAATGACTCCCACTTAGTGATTAAAAGAAGTTCTCCTCTCAGAATTCATTGTGATGTGCACACACTGCCACCAGAGATTTTGTAACAAGCAGGAGGATAGTTTTTCAGATGGCTACACTGAAAAATGTCAAATGTTCAAAGTTTTCCAGCATCTGTGTATTGTAAGAAAATTCACCCACACAAAACTGAGCTTTCTCCAAGAAAACTTCCTTGGTTTTAATCCTGTTTCATTTATCCATCTTTTCCATTATATTTAGACTTAGTTTGCTGCTTTATTTTGCTTCTTTGGGTTTTGATTTTGATTGTCTCCTTGGAGCAAAGTGCTTGATGATCTTCTATTGTGGAAATCATAGCTCTAACACACCATGCTGGGAAGAACAGATTAGCCTGACTCTCAACTGACTGTGTACCATCATTATCAGAAGCCTGAGCCAATGGTTACCGAACTTCCTGGGGCTGTGCCATTAGGTCTTCAGGGAATGTTCCACCAGATTTTAAATGGGGAATGACCTCCAGATAAAATGGCTGCATCCAAATGGTTTAGACATCCTGTTTTAGCTGGAAATGTACGCTGATCTGAAATTCATTTAAGACAGCTTTTCTGATGTAATACTGTATACTTGATCCATACCACTTTGCAATATGAAACTGCAGCAATTTGAAACATTATGTAAAATGTAACCCACAGGTTAGCAGCTTTTGAACTGATCACGAATCCTGAACAAGAACAGAGCTTTAAATTGACAAAAATTCGTGATACTACATATTTGTATTATTCAAAGACGAAAGATGTTTCAGAAAGCACTAATGTCCTTCCTCATGAACCACTTTTGTAATTTCTGATTTAACACATCCTTATATTTTGGAGGCTGTCAAATTGGTTTAAATGAAAAACCACTCTGAACTGTATTTGCAAAATATGTAGAATAACACTGGGACTCACAGACCCATAGACTTGGGTTGGAAAAGCCCTTAAAGATCTAGTTCCAGCCCTCCTGGCATTGGCAGGGACACTTTGTTCCAGAGGTTGATCAAAGCCCCATCCAACCCAGCCTCGAATGCTTCCACGGGTGGGGCATCCACAATTCCTCTGGGCAACCTGTTCCAGTGTCTCACCACACTCACAGTGAAGAATTTCTTCCTAGTATCTAATCTACTCTTTTTCAGTCTGAAGCTGTTTTCCATTGTTTTATCACTAAATGCTTTTTGTAAGAAATCCCTCACTGGTGAAAACTTCCTGTGTGGATAAGAATATATTCATTTTTCATGTGTTCTTTTGAGACCCTTGGAGAGCATTCACAGGATATCTCTGTGACACATCTTTCCATTTACTCCAGATACAAGATTTTGTATCTGGAGTTAATGGAAAGATGTGCCACACCACGCCTAATCTAGCAATTAAATGTTATCTACTGTGCTTCTGAAAAGTTGATAGCTATTTTAGCAAGTATAGAATGTATTTGGGGATCATTTAACATGCTGAAGCACCTTACACTAAAGTTACTGTAAAGAATTCCCAGCATAAATGAGAATCAGAACCCCATTAGGAACACATAAAGAATTAATGTGAATAATTTGAAGTTTCCATTTTTGTGAAATCATACCCAGGGGTGTATTTAAACATTGCTAATGTTTAGGGAGGAGCTGGGTAAATTGAGAGAGAACCTAGATACAACCCACCATTACCTAATTTTCCCTTAGCTATCTTCTTTCCAAATTATCTTGACTATGACTTGCTAACCCCTTTGATGCCTGTGACTCATGATGTGAGAGGCACACCACAAAACACAGAAGTCTGACTGGGCAGTCTCCTAATTTAGCATATTTAGAAGAACATGGTGAAAGCTGGATGTCTACATGTAGGCTGGAGGAAATAACCTATTTTCATTAGGAATTAACAGCTGCAAACTTGGCCAAAAGGGTCCTTTTCTGGAGGATCCTAGTGTTTTTCTCCTCTGAAAAATATGAAAGTTGCACAATCCATATTCATTTCACTCCAGAATGCTCGAATGGATCTTGGTGACATCTGTTTGCCAAGTGAGAAAGGGGAAACTATTGCAGAAGTTTCCCTAGAACTGGAGGTTCAGATTTGAGCCTTAAAGAATGCAGCCTTTGCTTTCACTAATGCAAGCAAGGACTTAATTATGGGCTTGAAACATATGCATGAGAAGGAAGGAATCTAGCAAAGCTGACCATACACTGTTGTAACACAAGCCTATTGTGGCTCCAAGAGGTTGTAAGAGTGGCCCCCAGGGATGGGGGCTGGAGGAAAGCAGATTACAGACAGCTACATGAGAAATTATGGCCTCCCTTTATCTGGATCCCACAGAAAGTCACACAAAGTACAGGACTTTTCCAGGCTTTAGTCAACATATAGTGACAGGGAGGGTGGTAGTTTATAAAAAAAATTTGGTCACCGAGATTCTCTTAATTTTCTTACACATTCATCCAAACCTTAAAAAGTGGGATAGCCACAATATTGAGCTCCACAAGCTGTTTTTGCAAAACTGAATGAGTATCAAACCACATTTTCAGATCTACACTTCTGAAGTACACTTCTCTCTGCTGCAGTCCTTTCTTACAATGTGTATTTATACAGATTTTGGCAGGACTTATCCCCAAACCAAGAGAAAAAATTACTTATTTTTGTTTGCTAATTATACCATTACCTATGCTTAAATTCAGGGAAAGCAAATAGGTAGAAAATTTGACCCTAAACTATATGTGGGAGGCATGCTGCCAAGAAGTACTGAAACACATGTAAGTTTTGTTTTCTTAGCAGGAAAGAGAGCAATTGTGAAAGCCCGGGGATATCTACACTGGGTGGTAAAGCTAACAGCAGAAAATCAAAGAAATCTTAGCACTAAGCCAACAGTGTAACAAAAAATAGGAGTCAGCTCTTCATGGCCATGCAGATTATCACTCTGATAAAACTGTGATAGAGGGTAAGAATTCTTTCCCAGTATGGTGTTGACACTGCATAAGCTTTAATCTGTTGTTCTTTGGCTTTCGGATCTCTTGCTTCGCAACACGAACACTAACAAATTGACAAAAGTTGTGTTTGCACATTAGAGCTACTTGCAAACTAGCATTTCAAGTTCAAGTTTGGGCACACAGGCACACAAAGCAAAATGAAGTGGAAAGCTGTGATTTTAATGGGGATTTAATCTCTTTTGTTCTTTGACCTTTTGCAGCTCTCAGAATACATCAACGCTTCTGTCGCATGAGTTGCCTTGTTGGCTTAGTTCATGCTGATACAGCCAAGCAAGCATTCAAGTGTGACTGCAGAGTAGGGTTGGATGGTATATTGCACTTTCTAGCAGCAAGTACAAGAGTCTTATCAGCACTACCCAGTGGGGTACAAATCCCGGGAATCAGCCCAGGCCCAGCTGCAATCCCAAGTGCAGGGGCTCCTGCAGCTGGAAAGAGCCTCAGAGCTCAGTCAGAAAGAAACTTTAGAAGGAATGGCTCAGGCAGCTGGCAGTGCTCTGAGTCTGGGGGAACCACCAAGCCAGCTGAGTATCTGTCCTGCAGAAGGTCAGAGAAAGGCAGAACAGCCCTGAAACAGGACTGTAACACAATTCTATCAAGTCTGATTATTAAGAAAACAGAATACTGCATTTTAATGTATATAATAGGGGAGGTTTATTTCTCCTTCCCTTTTAAGCCACAAAACCTTCTCATCTAAAAACCCTGTAATGGAAGTCTCCCAGTCAAAAGTGCAGCAGGAACTGAATAACTACAAAAGGAACCCACAGGAGAAAAAGAACCCACAGCAGGAGAAATGAGGGCCACAACAGTGATCAGTCAAGATGGACCCAGCAATACTTTGTGGATTATCTGTGTTACAACACATCTAACATTCTTTTACCAAAGTATTAAAGAAAAGAAAAAACCCCAGTGACTAGGGCTTCTCATAACATTCTCACAACATTGTCTCTTGACATTTCTCATAACAATCTATCTCTCACCTGAGCCCGCTTTTCAAAAATTCAGCTGGGTACACTCTAATAATGATACAAAAGAAATCAATTGGAAGATTCTTTCTAAGCATTTTTCCATCCAAGCCACAACTGAATTCTGGATAGTAGCAGTGATACCTGCTTTAACAGGAAAATTATATGGAAGAAAATTATCTGGTAAGGGGAAAAAGGTGTCATATTTGTAGTTGAAATCTGAAAAATGACTGGTATCGATGCTTGACATTGTTAGAGATCCCCAAAAGAAAAATTCCTGGTTATTGACCTGCTGCAAAAGAGATCTGTATTTTGTAGGGATCAGATGCAACATAAAAACTGCAGGCACAGTGTTCAGAGTTTTTAATGTATGTGATTCAGCCCCAGAGGGAGAAAAAGCTAAGCCTTACATTGAAAGAATCAGCAAAATTTAGGAGTATACTGAGTATTGGAACATATAGAGCTGTCTAAGTTCAAAAACCTTCATGTTAGAGGCCAGTGAGTTGTGATGGAAGAATTATCCATGTGATCATGAAAAATAGCAGTAATAGAATGAGTGAATGGGAGTTTGGGGAGAGAGCTGCTACAGTCATTTGGGCCTGATCATACCTCAGATCAAAAGCCTCAGATATTTTCCTCACATAATGAGGATTTCTAAAGTTAAGTCTTGTAATATATAACAGGAAGAATTCTCTCATCTGCCTTCAGGATGATGTTTTTATAAGGCAGGTCTAGCTTTTGTTTGGGTATCACCTCCTCACTGCTACTACACCACAGCTGTATTCAGAGGGTGCTTCAGCCAGTTTTCACTGTTACTTTTTGACTGCACATTTCTGTTTCAGGGGGCCTGAGGTAGGAAAAAAAATGCCAGGTGACCAGAAAGACCCTGTCTGAAGTATGGGATATATCCACTTATATCTGAAAATTAAGTTGTGTGACCTGTGGTTGTTTCAGAATTCCCAGAGCATAGGAGCACATTGGACTGCCAGCTTGTACCATCTGTCAGACATAATCCTCACACTTCAGAAGGCTGGATTTCACACAGTTAATAAATTCCATCCAAATCTCTAAGTGTTTCACATAGCCAGCTGAAGAATACCTCTGATAAGTCGTGCTTGTACAGCTTAACAGACCTCCAAGGAATGCCATGCCAGCTTTTCCATTGAAGGAAATACAGATAATGCTCCTGAACAGTGAATGCTGAAACCAAACAATTAAATAAGAAGTAAATGTACTGCAGAAGACTAAAAAGGAAATAACTACTGAAACTGAACTAATTTTTAGAGAAAGCCACTTATTTCAGTCACATAATGGTACTGGTATACCCAGTGCCAAATATAGAAAGGACAATGCACCACAGCAAGGAAAAAAATGTTTCTGCATTTTTGTTCATTTTGTTCTTTCCAAAAGAACAGAATCCATGGAACTGCTTTTGGAAAATTATCCCTAGGCATTAGAAAGTTGCCATCTGTTTTCTTTCTCTTCTTTCATCAAGGACAAAGCAGACTCACAGCACCCCAAGCAGCCCCATGCTTGCAGATAAAGATAACTCTACATATTCTTAGAAATAAGGGGAAGCCTGAAGAGCTTACAGTATTGCATCTGGCTGAATAGCCTTCAAATAGAAAAATATGTGGAATTCCCTGCTTGCTGCCACCCAGCCCAACAGTACAGCCCAGATTGTGAGCTGAGAACATGAGCTTGGGGCATTATCTGTGGCCCCTTTCCCTTATATCCTCCAGTAGCCAAAATTGTTGTATTGTAGAAATGTTAGAGACTAAAACCTTACCTAATTCTTATAAAGTCCATACATAAGGTTGCTGTCCTTGAATTTATCTAATTCTCTTTGAATGGCCTGACACACAGAAATACAGGTGTAACAGGCTGAAAGTCTTCAAAGAACACTTTTAGATCCTTCTTGGATCCCACAGATATTGTTTAGAGAACTTAGATTCTAAGTTCTATATTCATGCTATATTTCAGAAAACTCTCCTTATTAATATGTCACTCTCCTAAGGTGTCCCTTTGATCTGAGGGTTCAGTTCTCCAACCTCTGAGAATACAGATTAACCTGACTTAAATTGTTTTATATGGAAATGGGGTAATTCAGTGAAATAGAAATTAATTCACACAAATATATCTGATAGAATTTAGCCTGAAGCATGCAGTAATGTGCAAAAATAAGTAATACTTTTAATAAAACAAAAAAAACCCCTACTTTGTGTGGGAAAGAGAATGTTTAAAATGCTTCAGCATCTTTGTGTTTCCCGTTAGTCTCTCTTGGATCGTGGCAAAAACTGTAAACTTCAGAGGCCAAAAGTTTTTAGGTTACTTTAACTCTGTGTGAGTCTCAATTCCACATGGAGTCCAGTGTCTCTGCTATTCCTGTGTTTGCTCATGGCATGTTAGAAAGTTTACAAGTCATTGACCAATACTTCAGTCCTGGCATTATAAATGGGTATGGCCTTTTCTGCTCAATGTTTGTGTAAGTAGGTATTGTCAGAATGCCTAAATACCATTGCTGCAGTAACCAGAAGATTCACAGCTACAGTGAGTCAGCTCAGTGAGAAAGAGTTGTAAGTCTCATGAATAAATAGCTAGAAAATATTTCTACAGAAAGATTCCTACGATTTGTTTTGGATTGTTTCTATGAAGAAGCAGTTTCAAGGCCATAGTTCTTTCTAAACAGTAACTAATGATCCACATATTACAATAATATGTACTAGGGGTTTTTTTTATTGCAACTTAGAGATCTGAACTGAAAATCTGATAAAGGTATTTCTTTATTTTGTATATTCCTACATATCACATGACAATAGCAGCAGAGATTTAAATGAGTCATTACTCATGAAAACACTGTTACTGTTACTAATTAAAGGACAAATAGACTTTTTAAATTCACAAATTCCAAAATAAAATGGAAAGTCAATATCTCGTATAGAATTTTAAAAAATGGAAAGTCAGTATCTAGTATAAAATTTAAAAAAATGGAAACTCAATATCTAGTATAAAATTTTAAAAAACATCTGAGTTTATATCACTTGGAAGTTTAGCACAGATACAAACATACTGCTGTTTTTCTCTACAACTGTGAGTAAAAAACTTTTAAGATTATATAAATGTGTTAGCAAAAAAAAGACATAATCCTTTGAGGACCAAAGTTTCATCTATTATAATGTTTTGTTTAAACTCCAACTTGTCTATACCCAAAATTGGACTTAGGGTCACAAATACAATTCTTCAAGTAAACAGTAAATTATATAAACAGCTCACTCTTTATTAGCCAAATTGACCATTTTATAGAAACAAGCCAAAGTATAAATACATATACATGTATTTTTGTGTCTGCATACACACACATGCATGAAAGTGTCCCCAGGTTTGCTGTAGGGACCTTGTCCCTTAATGTACCCCGAATCTTGCATTTGTAAGTTCAAAACCACTGAATTAATCAGGTTTTTATTTATTTATTTTAATATGGTGTTTTATAGAATACCCGCACAAGAAAAGAAGGAAGCTGCTCTCACAGCATTCCACGGTTTTCACGTCCTCAGCTTCTGAAACATTTAAGACTATTAACTTGCTGGCAGGCTCCCAAGGAATTTCAAGGCATCTGTGCCTGTGTTACTTATTTTAAGCTGTCTTCCAGTGTTATGAAATCTTACACGCTTTTGAGAGCAAACTCTTTTGACTTTCTTAATAATTCCATTTCATGTGGTTCTGGCTTTCAGGCAGCTTCAAGAATGACATAATTGCCTTTTCCCACCCACAGGTTTTGCACTGTTGCTGTTGGTTACACCCTTCCATGTAATGTGCAACACAAATCCTGGTCTGATCCCACATGCCCAGAAATGGAAGACATCTCAGCAAAGAGGACTAAAGCACAGTTTCTTGGCTTTCTATCAATCACCATAGGTTGAATAAGGCTTCTTCTGGATTTTTCCTCTCAGTTAATATTATTTTAGCTACAGCACAGTTCCTGTCAGTCCAAAGTCGTTACTTCCAAAGGCTGTGAACCAATTTCCCAATAAAGTTTACTCCTGTTACTGAAGCAGGTATCTTAAATGTAGTAGCAGAGAATAAACAAACTTAAAGTGCTCCTTTTGTATTTTTTACTATAGCATTTATGCAAATGCACCCAAAAAATACAGAATTCTTCATTTTCATTTGAAAAAATGCTAGAACTTGGCTAGTATGCATTCATAAGAGCTATTGCAATCATATTATGCATTAACAATACTGGATTACTTACCAAGCTCCACAGCAGCAGGATAAAAAGCACTTTCTGGAGTTTGTTATCAACATGAGAGAACTAGAAGCAATCTGCAATCCTGTCTCACTGTCCAATCTCATAAAGAGTCTCCTGGCTTACCTGAAGACTACGAGAGTGGTCATACATGAAATATGGCATGCTAACACAGCAGAGGGAGTATTTCTTTGCCCTTTGAAAGTCTCCAGAAATTTTGCCTTTTACAGTTATGCTTTTCATGCTTGGTCAGATTTTTAAGTACTGCAAGCATTAGGCTACTCAGGTCTCTTGAATCCAGGACAACTGAGAGGCATTGGTTCAGGTCAGCTTCGGGGTAATTTCATAGGCAATTACATTGCTGCTTTAAGAGCTGGCACTGTACTGCCAGGCAAATAAAAAAGCATGTATTATGCTCAAGGAAACACTAGTCCGTATCCAGAAGAAATGTAGAAGAATGCATCAAGTTATCACCATAAAAAATAAATTATCCAGCCTGGAAAGATAATGGATTTCCTTGTATTCTTCAGCAATGAGCCAATTCTGGAAAAAAAATTACAACTGGGCAAAGCAAGGCAGTGACTCAGCATCAGAATGTGCAGTCTAAAGATAGAAGACAGAGTTCTTAGGGGACCTTGCCATAACCAGCTACATTCACAACTCTGCTGGGCCCTCTCCTAAGCTCAGTGCAGCTGAGAGTTGTGCCTATTTCTCACTCCCAGCAGTGAGGGATAATACATTTGTTTGCTAGAACAGGTATCCAGCAGGAAAACCTGTGAGATAGGCTAGAAAATAAGACAAACTGATTGAGAGTGAAATCCACTGCAACAGGAATTCCATGTGAAATGTATCCTGATGATTATTTCTTTCTCTAGACTCTGTTCACAGTGCAAGCCAAAGTAATACTTTTGGTTTTGTGATGAAAATTATCTGGCTAATAAGTTACAGCACTTCAAAGAAAGGCATAAATTGAAAATCCTGTAAAATTCTACCTTGGTGTTAAAAGTCCAAGACACTCTAAAATATATCCTCTCAAGGCAATAGTTAAGTTCTAGGAAGTTTTAACAAATTGATCTGTCCTTTGCTGACAAAATAAAATAAAAGATTATTTAGCTGACTAAGGTCTTAAAATTTTACTAAGTCTTTTTAACTCTGCCTATAATGAGATCTATTTCTTCTGGTAATGCAATTATTGTTAATGGGCTTTCTAAGAAAGAAAACTGATTTTAGCTGCAGTGGAATTGTAGTTATTTAAAACATTAAATTCACCCATCCACATTAACAGTGACATGAGACATTTTAGTTTGTCATTAATAACATTACACAAGCACTTTCAAAATTCTTTCACACCATATATATTTTTACGATACATAAAGACAAGCGTAGCTATGAAAGTATCCAACTTCTACCATTACCTCATGGCAAAAACACAGTATTTCTCTGGAAAGATGGTAAGAGTTTTTCTAAATTGTCAGGTAGAAGGTATATGTGATGATAGGCTGTGTCAATTGATATTTTCTTTCTGGAGCATTTCAAGGGTAAAAATCTGAAGTGCTTATCCAACCCTCCCTTACAACCACACCTGTGGGAACACTTGGGGAGTTCTCAGTGACAATCATCACCCCACAGTGGTCAATCTTAATGGGAACCCAAGTTTCAATTGCTGGCTAGAGCTGAGCACACAGAATAAACATTTCCTCTGCTGGGTTTAACAACACTCTTGTTAGGAGGTCTGCTTTTTAATAATATTCTCAAAAAATACTGTCAAGGATTTTGCAAAACCAAAACATGTACTTATTTAGCAGCATGTTCACACAAAGCTAAAGCTATTTTTTGTTTAAATACCCAGTTAATCAATAGACAGAAAATATCACATCATCAAGCCACACATCAGAACAACTTGCACTGAAAAAAATACATTGCAGTGAGTGACTCATGATGAATTGTACTCCATACTGGACAAGTAAAAAATGTATTTGTCAAAATAATTATTATTGTTAAAGCCATGTTTCCTCACTCTGTTTTGAAAATTCCCTCATGTCCAGCACAAACACTCCTGCATTTAAAAGAGCTGAATCAAGTTCTCAGATTTCAAAAGATCAAAATAAAATAAAATAAAATAAAATAAGCCCTTGGAAACGTTGGCATTTTTGCACACCTAATAAAAGAACAAATTCCTGTAATATATATGTTTCATCAAGTGTCATTAATGTATCAAGTGCTTACACATCTCTTTTCCCGTTTAAACTTGCAACAAAATCTTCTACTGACTTCAATGAGGGAAGTAAGAGCAATCCAGCCTAATGTACTGAAAATCATGTTGCTAATTTCCAAAGTTTAACAGAAAGTGTTCATGGTACCTACATATTACTGCATATTATCCTTTGGTTATTTTTCATTTCACTGGTGACATAGAAGGGACTACTGTGTTGAGCTGCAGCTGACATTTAAATGTTGCTTTTAAACCATGTAAGATTTCTTATTTAAAAGTAAACTTGAATGTTTGGGAAAAAAAATAATGCTATGAATTAAATCAATTTTACCGTCAGTTTCTGCCCCATAAAACATTTTTGAAAGACTTTCTGTCAGATGGAAACAAGACTGTTTCATTCATTCATGGGCAATACTTTGGCTCCATGTGCATTTATATAAGTAAGAAGAATTTTGGACCTCCTTTCTATTACATCAATAAGCTTTTCAATTCCTTTCCTGCCTCCTTGACTCTCCCAGTATATTTTGTCAAGGAACAAAGACTGGAGCAACTTCTCACGTAAACGCTGGCTCCTCAGCACTGAAACTGCAGATGCAGGGAATCTGGAAAAGCACAAAGAAATTCATCAGTTTTTGCCATTACTCTGAATTGCAGTATTTATGTTGTGGTTTAGCAATCAATTCTAAGAATATAGCCTGCAACTCAGCAAAGGAAGTCCATGCATGCCTAATCATATGTATGTTAATTGTATCTTTTACAGCTGTGGGATTACTCATACATTTTTAGATACATCCTGTCAATGTCTTGGGCCCATAATATCTATTCCAGTAGCTTAGTGTCTCATACTCAAACTGTGAAGAAATTATCAGTCCTTTTACAAAATTAATAATTTAAAACTTACTCATTGATTCCTTGTAGTATTTTGAAGTCAAGATTGTCCTCATTTCTGTCAAAGAAACCCTTATTGTCTATAAAGGCCAAGTGCCTTCGGTCATGCCTTCTCTGAATGATGTGTGTCAGGTCAACAGCATCCTGATCATTGCATTTCAGCTTCAGTCCTTGCTGCATGCAGGAATCCTCCTTGAGAGGTTTGAATCCACAACAATTTCTGTCTAGTCGATTATAGATCTAAAAACAAAGTACAGCAGAGTGCCAAGTGAAAACAACACCTTAGTACTTGGGGCAAAGTGTCACTGTAAGACATTGCTCTCTAACCCAGCCGACAGGAAAGCAAGCTCAGGACAAGTGTAACTAAAGACAGCAAAACAGCATTGAAGACCTGGTCCTCATACCTCAGGTACTGCTAAAAGCAATTTCTCAGACTGTGTATTTTATCAATTTTATAGCCATGATCTGCTATGTCAGTAGAAGTTCTCTGAAAATAATGGAACAATACCACTGTGTAACTGGAATAACAGGATGGCGAATACAATTCTATTTTCTTTGTCATGAGTTTTCTGGGTTTTTTACATTTTCTCTGCTGGAGAACAACAGAAATAGCACAGTCTGACACGCACAGAGGATCTGCATTTTGTGGGATCTATTAGGCTAACAGTATGCAAAATAACTGAAAAGACCAGTGAGGGGCACAACAAACCATCAGAAGCTATAAAATGTAAGAACACTGTATTTATAATCACAGAGCAGCCTCCCTGTGGCATATACTTTTATGACATGATGGTCTAGACTATTTTTTCCCATGCAAAACCTCGATTATTCATCACACAGCACTTAGCTGGAAAGAATACATAAATCTGGCCTAACTTTGGTGGTGTAAATGTTAGGCATCTCTTCTGACTTGCTCATTTCTGTTCCCTTTCATAAACAATGACAAGAACAAGGCACATGCAGAGCAATGGATGCCATTTTAGGATAACCATCTAATAGAGGAAGGATAAATCACTCCTTGAAAGTGCTTCTGAGAGTAGATTAGAGTGAATATTCAACACTGCTACAGCCCTGAGCACACACATTGGCCTGGATTGCCCTTAGAAGTCTCACCTTGGACTTCCACATGCCCCACCTTTGCCCCTGGGCACAGGAGCTCCCTTGAAAGGGGGCTGCTCAGGCAGCTCAGCCCTCCCCTGAGTCCTTCAGAGGAGGGGGTGTAGGGGGGTGTTTTGTGCTGTTTGTTCCTGGGTTGGTGGTTGAGGTTCCTGCCTGTGAGTCTTGGAGCTGCCTTGTGCTGCATGATGCTCACTGGGCTACAAATGGGGCCTGTGGCTTTCACTGTCCCTCCTGCTGGCCTGCCTCTCCTGCTGCTGGCCCTGCCTGTCCTAGAGCATCACCTTTGGCTCCAGCTCATCTTCCCAGAGGGCAGACCTGCTCCTGCTAACAGGTGTTTAGAGAGTGGAACTCTGGTCTGGTGCATAAAAGACTTGATGAGTAGCTCATCAAAGGTCAATAATTTTTCCTGTCCTTTACTGTTTACTGTTAACTCTTCAAACTGCTCTAAGCACAAAAGCATTACTGTTCACATAAGCCATCTAAAACTATAATTTTATTTTTGTAACATCCTACCAAAATGAACCGTTATGACCCCATCTGATGCAGAACTTTATTGCATGTTGAAATGAAAAGGCCACCTCTTTAATCAAATCAAAGTCTGAGAATTGGGTTTGTTGTGATTTTGTTTGGGGTTTCTTATACATAGTTCTATTTCTAGTCGTATTGCTGACAGTGTTTGTTTCCAAATATCAAAATCCTGAGGAAAGGAACAGATTTCCTCTTTCTCATTTCATGAGCAGCATTCATTATCTGAAGGCTGAGAGCCCCTCTTGCTTCCAGTGCTCTCTCTCCTGGGATCTCTTATTCAATCCATGCAAAAGTAAAGCAGAGTCCTTCTAGAAAAGAGTCCTTTGATGTATAGACCCCATTCATTTGCACTTCTCTGCATGCATTAAATAGACAAGGAAATCTTGTTCTTACAGACAGCTTCTTCATATTATCTTGCACCATTTCAGTGCTAAGACATAATGATGGAACACTCTGGAATCTGCATATAGTTTGGCAGAATTTTCTGTCATACATTTATGTACATAAGAGGTCCAAACCCCCAAAATTAAAGAATCCATTTTGCTTGAGTTCTTGCAGGAGGGAAGAAAAGGTCAACTATAAGCATTTTATATCCTGCTCCTATGTTTTACAGCATTTGAAAGCAGAGATTAGGAAGACCTATTAGAGGTGACAAATCTATTCTTCTGAGGGAATTATGCTTAATAGAGAATACTTTTCACCATTATTCTTTATTTCTGAATGACTCATGAACCACAGATTTTCTCTTTTTTAATACAGAACCCTTTCTTGGCATTTCTTTTGTTTTCAAGTTTTCATATTCTGCTGCTGATAAACTTTGAAAGCACACAGATAAAATTGTAGTCTTTAAGAACTACGAGAGTCACTTTCACTCACTTTCTGGAATGCATTTTCTTGTCTGGTAGGCAAGAGAAGACATAAATCACTCTGATACCAGCTATTAGCACAAGAGCAATTTGTCTCCTGTCATGCGAAGTTCGATCCTGTTCTGTCTTATTTTAACCAACCACTCCTTGGATAATAGAACAGCAGATTTATCATTCATCAGTTGCTGCTCTACTCCTTCTTTACTAAGTCACTGTCTAGGGTTTTGTTTGGTTTTTTTTAAATGAAAAATTATCCACTACAGCTGTTACCTTGCTCCAGATTGTAGCTCACCAAAACCACTTCAGTCACCTCTTGAGGCTGGGGAGGTGCAGGAAGGACCACAGAGTAAACAGAGATTTACAGTTGTGAACACAGTCAAGATCTCTGTTTGGAGAAACAAGGAGTGAAGGAGAAACAGTATACCTACCTCAAAAAGAAATAAATCAAGGCAAAAGCCTTTGCTTCCTCTTTAAAAAGAAATTAGTTAGTTAGGTTTCCTGCCTGATTATAAGCTGCATTTTGGATATTTTAATCATAAGAAATAACCAGAAATAATTTCAAGCTATGCAAATACCTCTCTTCCCCATTAAAAAAAATGAAATACACTAAAATTACTTTTTCTAAAAATCCTGTTTGCTCACGTGAGTTATGGGGCAAATAGTTGTGTTCAGTAAACATTTTACCTGCAACAGAAAATCAAAGAGTGCCATCTTGGACCATTCATGATGATGAATTTCTGTACAGCCCCACTCAGCTTTAGGAACTTTACCATTCTGCCAGCATTTCTTCTTCAATAGCTGCTGATATTGTCCCCATGTTAACCTCACTGAAGAATGGGTACTATTATCTGTTGGACTCAGTGAGGAATCCCAGAGAATTACAGGACAGGCTTGACCGCCTGAAAAAAGGAAAAAAATATCATTACTGTAGTGCAATGCTGTCAGTTTTATTTGATTATTCTTTAGACATTGCCTAAGCATTAGTAAATATACCATTTTACAGATCTGGCACGAGAACCAGCCAGGGACTAATATCTTGACATTCTTTGGTTAACGTGGTCTTATCCTACATCCATAACCAGCCACCACAGGACTGGAAGCATAGGCATAAATGTCCTCAATGTATGGAAGATTTTCTTTGTTTGAAGCAAGAGATTAATGTGCAAAATCATATACTAAACAAAACTATGAAAAAGTTTCTAGGTAGGTTAAAAGCCTACACTGCCACTGTGAATCAACAATGTAATTTCCCTCTGATTCCAGTGAACTGCTGATTTTCAAGACCTGGAAACTTATGCCAAAGGGGTTTTGTTTGCATAATGGACATAGAGACATCACAAATCCTATACTCAAAGTGGATTTATTTTGTTATTTTTGGTATTTTAAACCTATAATGTATGACTCCACAGCTGTGAAAGGATATATGAGAATACTAGAGAATGTGAGCTTAGCATGAATAAACGACTTGACAAGTTTAGGGGCTTTTACCGAGATATAAGATTGGTTTTTTTATAGCAGATATTTTAGCCAAATTCTTTAGTTCTTCCATGTAGAGAATATTCTTCTCTTCCCTGAAACTAAGACAGAAGGCTTCTTTGGTGAATTCTAGTGTTCATCTTCACTGTGGGAATAAACCTCATCAAAGAATTCAAAATGAGCTTTTCCAGTATAAGAACTGATAAATATATTTCCCACAACATCAAGGAACAGACATATCTATCTTATTAGGAAACTCTCCTTTTATTTCTGCATGCAATGCTACTGCTGCTTAAACTGCTAAGGGCCAATGGCTTGTGGCTTGTACACATTAGAACAAAAAAATCCTTTATATTTTAGGGTGTCTAGACAGAAGATCAAAATATGTCTTAGTACAGAAAGGAAGAACCATTTAACTGCAAAGCTTAACTGCTGTTTACTAAAAAGTGTTGGAACACATATAAAGCTTTAAAAATTACTCGTATTCATCTTGAAATTCATTGAACACTATTGCACAATTTATTGCATAGTTAAGTGCAGCCTAAATTGTCCCTTTATCTTCCACATGCTCAGGGAGACTGAGACAGATCTGCAAAAAAGCTTTTAGAAACACATGAAGGCAAGAGGTCCAGGCCACCTTCTTCAGAAGCAAACCAGACAGAAAATAGCCCATGGAAAACAGATATCAGTGCCAACAGCGAGCTAAAAGCTGCCAATGTCAATGCTCCATTTGTAAGCAGCCAGGACTGTGAAAAACAATCTCCACACAGCTGAATCAAAAAGTAACTTGTTCAAAGGATGCTGACTGTTGGAAAACCACAGGTAAGAAATTATCTTTGCCTGTACCTGGCACTGAAACATGTGCAAAGTTTCATCTTTCATTCACCAAACATGACAGACTGACCCCACATACAATCCAGCCCAAGAGAAAAGCCAGCTCCTTTCCAAAATGTACCTGATCTTCTCTCTGCCATGGCTTGCACATACAAGGTAGTCCTTCCAAAGCCAAGCCAACCCAACAACCCATCACCTCTTTAACTTTCCTCCCAGTGTTTCCTTAGAAACACAGAATGTGTCTTTCCATTAGGAACATCAATCGCTCTTTCTTTATGATTAGTATTACCTTTATCAGCACCATGCTCCACACTCTCCTCCACTGAAAAAATGAGCTGAGTACTCCTGAAAATCAGGCTTCTCCTCTACTGAGGTGCCTGAATAAGGATTTAAGTAACTTATTTGGGAAATCCTACCAATTTCTCCATCTCTCTCACTCTGGCTCTATCACCTACACTGTAGATGACTTTACCCAAGTTCGGTCAGCTACGGGTACGGGCTAGGCTTCTTTTCCAAGGAAGTTGGAGAAAGTCTATCTAAGCATTGGAAAGTCTCACCAAAAAAAAAACAACCTGACAGCTTTCCTCAGGACCAAATCTGATCTATTATTTTTATATCTCCAGTAACAACTTATGTAACTATTCATGAATTCTTCCACAAATCAAATACATAAACAGTTTTCTAAGAAAACAAACATCTCCTGTCTACCTAGAAAGGACATGATAAACAATAGTAATATAAATACTTGAAAAATATGAATAATATCATGCCAGTTTCCATTAAGATACAAAAACATTTTTTAAAGACTAAGGTTAAATACAGGAAATGTTTGCATTTCAAAGGAAATGGGAGCAGAAAAGATGATCCAAAAAAATATCTTTCAACTCTGTAATATAAATTGGATTACAGGAATATGAAACAGCAGCTTCAGTAAAGAGTCGTGACTCAAATTTTTGACACTTGCAGGAAAAACATGAAGATGCTGAATTAAAGCAGATAAGGGGTCTGATTCACAGCTGCATGAGTTGGCATGACCCCAGTGAAATCAGTGGAGCTCTTCTGATTCAAACCTCATTAGGATGGGGCTTAAGCTACCTCAAAAGTTAAGAGACCTATAGCCACAACCAGGAAGGTGAAGCACATTTCATAAGAAGTCCAGTGTATGTGGTTCTGTATGTGCTTCTTTTCTAGTCAGCTTTACATATTAACAGAGAGGGGTACTGCTTTTCTGTTGCTGCAGCTGCACTGCACTGATACTTGCCCAGAGCTAATTAAATTAATTTTATTTTTATCTGCCATTTTAGATCTATATATCTACTTGACTATCCAAAGGTGATCTTCAAAATTGTATGGGAAAGATTTTTCAAAACTCATGCTGAAATCATCTTCCTAGTAATTCATATATATTTTTGAACATCAAACATTTCTAAAAATGTCTTAAAAATTAATAAGCTAACACAGCTGAAACCTCAGGCTGCTGAGACTAGACCACCTCAAGGTACTCAAACTGCTTCATACTCAATGATGTATCACTGCATGGCTTCTTCAACACAGGCATCTTCTTAGATTTCCACACCCCACATCACTTTGAAAATAAACTGCATGCTTCTGAACTTCATGTGGTTAGGAACCACATTTTGCTCTTGCAAACATTTCTCTCATCTTGTGCTCTGACCTATATAGCTATAGCACTTTTTCTAACTTCCTTGAATGAAAATATTTTCAAACATGCCCAGAAGATCAACACTAAAACCAGAAAATCTTTCATGAGGTAGTTAAAGCCCTTTCTCAAACTCACCACTGTTTATTGTAAAGCAGTACATCTCACCACTGCCACATTTGCAAGAAGAGTTTAGCTGTCCATGTATTAGCAAGAAAGGATAATTTAGTGTGGAAAATGAGACGGACCAGCATACAGAGTACTATTTTGAGAGTTTAAGCTTTTAGGGAAAATATAAGGAACAGAAGCAGAAAGCAGAGAGAAGTTAGGCCATTTATTTTTCTTTCTTCCCTATGCACCTCATTGCAATGCTCTGTCCTGTGCTTGTATGGATGCCAGTACTAAGGAATGCACGAAATGTGCATTAGTTGCTCTCTATAGACTATGGACTGCATTATTGCTTGTACATGAACTTCCCTACCCAACAGAATACTGGAAATATGCCTCTCATATCACTTTGCACTAGCAAAGTAGTACATAGTACAGCACTATGTGGAAGTATTTTAGAGTATTCCGAATGCATAAAGCAGTGCTAGGTTTTTATTCTTTGCCCTGACATTGGTGATTCATATTGCATAATTTTTGATGGGATGGTAAGAGCAGGCTGATAGCACAGGGTATAACACTGAAAAAACCAGGACACCTTTTATGATTATGCAGAGGCCAGTAAAGTAAAACAAGTGCAACCAGTGGAGCTATCATGTCATTCATCTATTTGCACTAAACCAACCATGAAAGGGGTTACTCAAAGAAAGAGTTTCTTGCGTGTTTGGGGGAAAAAGAAGGTTCTGCCCAAATAGTGGATTGAGTATACTAGAGCTTATTATCCTCAGTTTAGTCAGAGTCAGGATATCAGAAAACCAAAGGAGAAGAGAAGTAGCCATCAGCACGCAGTAGTTCAGTCCCTCAGCAAGTGGTGCAACAAAACTGCATAGCAACAGCTATTGTACCAAAAGCTGAACTAAGAGCCCAGCAGCCTTGTTGCTCCTACCCAAGGAGCCAGAGCACTATCCTCACAGCTGTCAGCTGAGACAGAGATGCCAGCCTGCCCCAGCCCACAAACTCCAGCTGTAGCTCAAGCCTAACAAACCCTGCCACCGTCCCAGCCCGCGAATGCACTTGCTGAGCTGGAGTCATATGTGCAGGCATTTGACTCAGCTCCTGTGCAAAGGTTATTCAGGTAGGGCTGTGACACCAAGCAAGGTCACTTATGTCTCTTCTATTCCTCAGGTTTAGGTTACCCTTAGTGCTGTAGTATTAATGTGACAATCCTAAAACTCAGACACATAAGGGTCAGCCTTCATTTATTCCACAATAGACACAATTTTATGATTATTTCTTGGTGCTTTACAGGTTTGTCCTTCTTTTTTATAGGTGTTTGGAGACATTTTTAACATCTTGTAGGCAGCAATGGAAGTAACAAATGACTGCTTCTGTATGCACAAAATCATGCTCTTTTAGATTGTTATGCCCAGCTCAAAAGGGCTTTTTCTACCTATTCTTCTCAGGCTTTTAACATTCAGTCAATTCATTGTAAAAGTATGAGAGAAAGAATTACCATACCTGATCTTTCCATCCAGGATGGATGATGGAAAAATTCGACAAGTCACAAAAAAATTCAGTTAACACTTAAAAGGGTTTACAATTAACTAGGGAAGATAAGGGCAGCAGACAGGGAACTTGAATACAATATTTTGCTAGACTTTAAAAAAAGTCAGTGTCAGATCTGTGGGAATAAGGGAAATAGAACCTGTACAGGGATTTACTAAGCAGTTCTTTGAAACTGCTTTTGACAAAATGAATGACAGTTTTGAAAAGCCCATTTTTTAAGATTTTAATGCTCCATCAAACATGTCTTGTTGGATCACATCACAACTGAGGCAAGCTAAAGGGATGTGTCGGGGAGAGAGATATGTCAGCCCAGAAATAGTGTACATTCGTACACATGCACAGTCTCTAATCCTGCTTGCTTTCCCATGTGAATAACTGATTCACACAAGCCACTCTGTAAAAAACTTCACAGAGCCCACCTATCTTAACTTAAACACATACAGGTCCTTTAAATGAGCTAATTACTCATATTATTTTTAAGAACTATATTTTTGCTCATTTCCCTACTACAAATATTTTCACATTACGCCAGACACAAGCAGGTAAATAGTAAAGAGCTCAAGTAGCTACTAGGCATCTGAGTTCCAGCATATTTCCAGGCTAAAGAAATCATGAGGGACAAGGTGCAGTCACTGTTCCAAAGGCTCTGTTCAGCCTTTAGCTGGAAAAAATGAAGTGAGACCAAAATAGTGTTATTTCTCTTCTCATCACCTAGCAACACTCCTCTTGCAATAGGAACCTAGCCAGTTATGAGAAAAAGAAAATTAGAGGGCAGAATGACACACTCTGTCCCAGACAGTCCAAAACATACTGTAAAGTGACAGACACTGAGCAATACAATGCACAATTAGCCTAATAGCAGTTTTCTGAGGTTTGCAGCCTGTCATCTCTGCAGCCACACTGTGCAGAGTTCCCCCATCTGAACTACCTTAATGCCTTATGACAGCTCTATAGCAATAGATCTTCTTCCTAAAAATAAAATGGGCATAATGTATCTTCCATGCTCTGCACGTATGAATAATATTCAGAGGCCTCCAAACTGCTGTTCCTAGAGATTCATTGCCATTGCTGTACAGGCTGCCAAAGAGAAGGTTTACAAAGCAGGAAGACACTGGAGATCACGAGGTTGTCTTCCTGCTGTCAGACTTTGGAAAATCATTCTAGCATTTCTTTTCTTTTTAAGAATGCAGACTGATATAAAACTATTTGGTGTAAGCTGATTTCAAAGCAAGAAATGAACAGCAAAAATATAGCTTTTGCAATGATTCACTAAAATGCAACACAGTCCTTTTGGATTCGTGACTATACAAAAATAGGACTTATGCTGAAGATATATTTTAAAAGGTAGCAATTTTGAAGCAGACTTCTAACTCACATTACATGTCTGAATTCTACCTTTAATTTCACCAAAGGTTAAAAATCAACTTTTTAATTGGAAACTCTATACTAATAATGTAAAGGCGTATTGAGGTATTTACTAGGTGTGTTTCTTTGGTTTAAATATAGATGTGTGTAGTGAACCTCAAAATGTACAGCAGAATTCACTGAAATGTAGTTTGTTTGGGTTTTAACCACCAGAGGGAAGGGAAGCACTTTTCAAAAAAATTTCAGTTGCAAGGGGATTAGTGCCATGAAAGAAGATGCAGACTTCTGCAGGCAGGTTCCCTACCTCTCCAAGTAGATTATCTGACCCCACTCCTACCACCTGAGAGATTAATTTTTGTGACAAGTTCCAACAGTATTTTATTAAAGTAAATTCTAAAAGATGAGAACTTTAATTTAAAGAATCAGAAATACCCATTGAATCACAGAGATTCTGGAATCTCCCACCAGTTTCACTTCTGGCAGTCTGTACAATGTCACGCAATCTACAGATTGCTCCTTCTCTTTTTTCTTGTTCCAGACTCGTGATAGGAAACTGTTACTGCCCTCCGCAACTCTATGATATTTGAAGCAAACTTTGGGGTATTCATCCTTTGGGCAGGATAACTGCACTGCAGAAGTTACACACAGACATTGGCTTTATTTCGCTGTAACAATGGGGTTAATTCTCAGGCTCGCAGGAGTTAAAGGGGGTGGCTGCTGCTGCTGCCCATGGCTAATGCCCAGCGGGAAGGAAACCTCTGCACCCCACCTGCAAGCTGAAAACCACACGCATGTGTTACCTTGGAAGAACTCTGATCTCCTGCTTACACAAGGTAAGCTCCTGTTTAGCCCCAAGATCCTGTCCAAATGAAAGGCAAACACCTCACTCATGTCGAGAGGTCTTTTGACAATTCCACAGCGTCCTTGACTGCAAGCAGCTCCCGTAGTGCTGGGACCTCTTGCAAACACGGCCAGGACTGCCTGGTGCGAAGGTACCTCTTGAATGCTCTCTATGGGAGAGTCTGCCAGCATGCGCATGTTTAGGATGTCATCTTTGCTCATCCAGGAGGGAGGCCTCTCGCTGTAAATCCTGATATTGCTTTCCTCAGGCTGCAGCTGTGCCTTTACACCTCCAGAAATCCTCCCAGGTCTCTGGTGACCTCTCTCCCCAATAGCCATTCCTTTATGCCTGTGTTCATCCAGTTGGTACTTCCTTGCCTCCAGAGCGATCGCTGCTCCCTTTGTGCCTGCGGCATGTGTGGCCCGCCCTGGCTGTTGGGCAAAGGCCTCTTCCCAGCCCATAAAAGTGGCTTTTGGAAAGTGCTGTCCGTAGGACAAAGGGATTGCATTTTTCTTCCTGCGCTTTGGCTTCACTGTGCCTCTGATGTTGGCAGGCTTGCTGCGCTTGGACCGCAGGGTGATATAAACTACATTGGGTGGCAGCAAGGTCCCATTGCTACCAAGCTGGGGTTCCTGGAAATTGGGTGGTGACAGGGTGCCATCCAGTGGGATGCCCAGAAAAGGAGTTTGAGCTGCATCTTGGAGACTCCTGGAACTGATCTTTTGATGTCCTTCTTTGTGCTGCGGTAAAACATGACCCACTTGGCTGACAAGGAATCCCAGGTAGATCACACAGGCAGTGCCCACCAGCAGATTCCTCCTCGTCCTTGGGCGCCTGCAAGTCCAGAGCCTGAGCAATCGTGAGGGCCACAGGCAGCAAATAAACAAGTTTTTGATTTTACTTGGCTGATCAAAAGGGGTCATTTCTCTAGTGAATCCACATGATGAAAACAGCATAAAGTCTTCTGTACATTCCAGCCAGGATGATGATGCATTATTTCCCTTCCCCAATTTCTATTTCTCCTTTTCCAAGTAGTTTCCAGCATGGGTGATGAACAGAGGCTACTGATATGCCTGGGAAAGTGGTCAGCACTAAGGATGCTGACACTCCACCTTCTCAAACTGTTAAATTCTTATCAGCCACCACAGAGGAAGTGATTGGCTTCAGAGAATGAATGGAGCCAGCTGCGTAAGCAAAGTTTACTGACTTGTAGTCTAAAATATCTATGTATCTTCTTTGCAAACTGCAAAAAGAAAATAGTAGCATTTCCTTTCATTACTCACACATAGCATCTGTGGCTCTATATTTTTCAGAGAAAATAAGTTCTAGATGAGACAGTATGCATGAAGGAATTTGTCAGGATACATCTTTTACTTTCTCATTACAGTATAAATCAAACACCAAAACCATTAAATACAGGCTCAATTTTCAATCTCAGCTGGATGTATTCCAGCATTAGAAGAAATGCTTGTCAAATCCAGATTGAAAATCTTGAAATCTTGAAATATTTTTCTTCACTAAACCTCATGTTATGGAAATGCAGTAAATGATCCAAATATGAATCAGTGACTAGTAGTTAAATATGCACATATTCACTAATATAAAAATATATTAGCAATGCCAGATTTCCCTAGTTGACTATGAATATAGTTCCCATAATTCATAAACACACATTGAAATTGAAATATGGTTAATCCTCTTCACTCTTGTGAAGCCATAAAAAGAATCTAGCTATAGTTTTTAAAATAAAATGACAGTGGCTTATTTATCCTTTCCAAGAAACAAAGAATAAGTGCACATTGTATATAGATTGCTATAAAAATAAAATTTCTTACCTACTCAGCTTGACACATCCTTTGTTCTGGTAAACTCCTTAGGTTAATAAAAGTAACTGAGCAAAAGCTGGCATCTAGAACATATTTCACTCTTAAGTATGGTTCCCATTTAGGTATTTCATTGCAAGCTAAGAACTGCTGAGAAGCTAACTTTACTGAGAGGTGGTTGCATATGAACTGCTATAAACTTACATGAACCTCATGTTATAAAAAAAACCCCAAACCAAACAACCTCACACACAAAACCACAGCAACTTCTATTTTAAATTCTGTAATGAAAAGTCCTGTGAAGTATGTGACTTTCAAAAGTGCATTCCATCTATTTCTAACTCCTGAGGGCCCTCTAGTGTACTGCATGCAAATGTACTGAAGAAATTCCCTTCCCTGCATTTAGTTTTTTTTGAATTTGAAATACCGCCCACTCCCTGGATTTTAGAACTTTTGACAATCATATATTGTTGTGATGAGAAGTGAAAAAACAGATAGCCACTTTTAAAATGCTAATAATCTGCTACTAAACAGCTCAGGGGTGTCTCCTATTTGTGCTTTCTGGAGTGAGGCATAGGATAGTCCCTGTACAGCTGGGAAAGCTGGGGCAGACAGAAGTTGAAGGCAAACCTCTGACATCTGACTCCTTTCCTAGTCTGAGTATAAAATAATAACATGTATATGTACACTGTAATTCAAAGAATGGAGATATTCTCTTCTCCATAACTAATATTAAAGGAGAAGAGACAGTTAAGAAGTTAATGTTTCATATTGGTCCAGTATGAATTTATTAAATTTTCTGAGTATATTTTTTTTCCACAAGCCATCACTTCTTCTTACGTTTTGTCTAAATATGTACTGTCAAGTTAAAATTTCAGTATCCGTGCCCATTAGCAGTAGAAGAGCTTTCCTGTCACCTGTTTTTTCCAAATCTGAGTTTTTGGAGGGATTGAGATTGTAAGAAATCTGTTTGTCCACTTTATTTCTTCTCTCTTTCTTTTTTTAGTTCAAATTTGACTGATGGGACATATCCCAAACAAAGAGAATTTATTCCAAAAGTGTGATTTGGAAATGCATCACACTGCAACAGTTGTTTTCAAATACCAGTTCCTGCATGTACACAGCACCTGTCTATTACAACCAAGCAGCACCAAAGCACTGTACATTCCAGTCACTAACAGCTCTCCTCTGCTGAAACAATTCTCTGAAAATCTCTGTAATCCACGTAATCTTTCTACTGCTACTCTTTAAAGATTATCTCAAAGAAATTGTAAAAGGATATGGAGAGTCGTTCTTCACTTCTCATTTCATTTGTAGCCTTGAAATGGTAATGTGGTGTACACACTGATGTACAGTGTTGACTGTTGGGGTTTTTTGTTTCTTTATTTCTCATGTTCAGAAGAGAGAACTCAGGTACTGGTATGTTCTTTGGAATGGATGGCAGTAGGAATTCAACTAAACAGAATACAGTATCTTGTTAGTTTAACAGATGTTTGTCTCTAATTCTGGATTTTTAAAAGGCAAAACACCATGTGATTTTTTTTTTTTAAATTTCAGCATATACCATAAAATAAGGCTGAAATTACTGTGGAATTGTCTGGGAAAAAAAACTTATTTCACAAGAAACAAAGAAAATGGGTTTTGTTCAGGTGGGTTCTATTCTTCTTTCTGGAATCATTCTAACCCAAAGCTACAGCAAAGCACTAAAGGACACTACTAAGCTGAAACATTATTTCCTCTGTGGTCATAAAATATTTTTAAGACAAACTTTCAGAACAGCAGGTGTTGTCTGACCAAATTCTGGCCTACATTATTTCACTTTGCTACCTACAGCTAGCCTGAAATATCTGTCAGATTTTGTATTTGTTCCTTGCTCTAACCTATAACTGTGATATTGCCATCTGCATCCATTAAATTCAGCTTTTCATGTAATTTCTTCATATACTCATCTTTCATGGTCAGTGTTATACCTTCCTAAGGTTAGGAATACAGGAATATAAAAACTAATATAGGAAACTAGCAATGAATGGGAATTAAAGAAGTATTTTCTAGCCCTTCACAGACCTAAATATAGTTTTTAATGTGAATGAATAGCTGGATTAACTATTTGCAATTATTTTTCTTCTTTTTTTTTTGTTTTGTTTTGTTTTGTTTTGTTTTCTGTTTAGATTTGAAATTCACCTCCACCTATACCTGCATTTGAAGAGGTTTTCTCCTGGTGGACAAGCTGCAGAATCTGAACCAACTGGTGGCCTGCACTGCTCCTAGCAGGGGGTCTCTGGCCAATTTGCAGAGACAGGTGGAGTGTGCCAATGCCCACCAGTCACAAGGTCCTGCATCTTGACTTCTCTTTATCTCTGGGCACCTGAAAGGATGTGGTCACAGACTAGGCTCCCTAATGTGTGTGCTCTTGCCTTCTATGTGCAGGCACTCCAATGTAAAAAGTTAGCATTTCTCCTATCACTTTTTTCCTGAATAAAATAATGCAACACGTATACTTGCACTGCCTTTAGAATTCTTTTTTCTGCGGGCTACCTTTGTGATTATAATATGGAACAATATTTCTCTTGGATGCACTATAGCTGTACTGTTTCCATAGAGACGTTCTGCTATTCATCTCTAAATGACACATGGATAGACATTTATATTAAAATGATTGATAAATGGTGCATTCCTAGCTTTACTGAATCCATAGACTGACAACTTATTCTCCAGAGAAACAAAGCCTCATTATAGGTAATGCAGATTTGATTTGCAAAATATGAAGCATTACTTTAGAAGTCTCGTGCTGTGTTTGTAAGGAGATCAATTTGGGCTGCCATCTGGAAACTGTACTTCAAGAGTACAGAGAGAAATGTTTGCTTCGTGACTAAACATGCTGACTAATAGTCTGTGCTTTAACTGATCCTGATCAAATCCTTACAGGGAAATCTGCAAAGACCTCTTCTTGACATCATATAAAAGACTTTTTTCCTACGTGATTTTTTCCTACGCCAAAACAACACAGGGGCTTGCAGACCAACAGCTGGTGATTTTTGTGCTTAAGAAAAATAAAAACCTGCATGCCCTGACCAGGCTCGGTGGTTCCTGTGCCTTGCTGCACACCACAGGGCATAGCCTCAAGCTCAGCTTGGGGAGGTTTAGGTTGGACAATAGGAAGAATTTCTTCAAAGAGAACATTGCAATATACTGCCTAGGGAGGTGGTGTAGTCACTGTCCATGGAGGCGTTGAAGACTGGACGTGAGACACAGCAGGGGATTAAAGACTGGGATGGACTATCCAGGGAGGTGGTGGCGTCACCGCTCCCGGAGGTGCTTAAGACAGGATGTGGCACTCTGTGCACTCCATGGTCTAGCTGACATGGGGGTCTTGGGTCACAGCCTGGACTCGATGATCTCCAGAGGTATTTTCCAACCTAGCTGATTCTGTGACTCTTCAGTTACGGTCACAGCACCACCGGCCTGCTGAGTCCACAGCTGCACTTCCCCTAGGGAGGGAACTGTCTCATTCGTGCGCTGGCGGCCGGGAGGACCACACGAGCACATTAATTTAAGTTTTCTCTCAGTGATTCTTCCCCGCTAGACGGGAAGCCGGCGCCCCGGGACATGCCCTCCGCCATTGCGGGAGACAAAGGCAGTCGAAGACCGCCCCCGGCTCGCCCCCGCCGCGCTGACGGACGGGGAAGAAGAGGCCGGCGGGAAGCGGCGGATGGCAGCGGGCGGATGGAGGCGGGCCGGGGCGCGGCGCAGGCGCGGGCGGGCGGCCGCGGTGAGCGGCGGCGGGGCTGTGCGGGGCCCGGCGGGAGTGGGCGCGGGCGGCGGAGCCGAGGCCGCACGGAGGGACGGGACCGGGGATCTGTCGGTATGGGCCCGTCCCGGCCGCCTTCGGCCCCGGAGCGGAGCGCCCGAAAAGTCGCCGCGGCGCTGAGCCGGGCACAGGGCGCCGGGGGAAGGAAGGCGGCCGGCTGGAGCGGGGTCTCGGGTGTCCCCTCGGGGTGCGGTGCTGACCTGCCCTGCCCTGCCCTGGGCTGGGCCGTGTCTCGGGCCGTGTCCCGCCCGCTGCCCGGGCCTGCCCCGCCGCAGCCCCGGCGCAGGGCCGTCAGTGAAGGAACAGCGGCCCGGGGGGAGCTCTGAGCTGAGCGCTTCCTTTCCTTCCGTGATANTTTTTCCTACGCCAAAACAACACAGGGGCTTGCAGACCAACAGCTGGTGATTTTTGTGCTTAAGAAAAATAAAAACCTGCATGCCCTGACCAGGCTCGGTGGTTCCTGTGCCTTGCTGCGCACCACAGGGCATAGCCTCAAGCTCAGCTTGGGGAGGTTTAGGTTGGACAATAGGAAGAATTTCTTCAAAGAGAACATTGCAATATACTGCCTAGGGAGGTGGTGTAGTCACTGTCCATGGAGGCGTTGAAGACTGGACGTGAGACACAGCAGGGGATTAAAGACTGGGATGGACTATCCAGGGAGGTGGTGGCGTCACCGCTCCCGGAGGTGCTTAAGACAGGATGTGGCACTCTGTGCACTCCATGGTCTAGCTGACATGGGGGTCTTGGGTCACAGCCTGGACTCGATGATCTCCAGAGGTATTTTCCAACCTAGCTGATTCTGTGACTCTTCAGTTACGGTCACAGCACCACCGGCCTGCTGAGTCCACAGCTGCACTTCCCCTAGGGAGGGAACTGTCTCATTCGTGCGCTGGCGGCCGGGAGGACCACACGAGCACATTAATTTAAGTTTTCTCTCAGTGATTCTTCCCCGCTAGACGGGAAGCCGGCGCCCCGGGACATGCCCTCCGCCATTGCGGGAGACAAAGGCAGTCGAAGACCGCCCCCGGCTCGCCCCCGCCGCGCTGACGGACGGGGAAGAAGAGGCCGGCGGGAAGCGGCGGATGGCAGCGGGCGGATGGAGGCGGGCCGGGGCGCGGCGCAGGCGCGGGCGGGCGGCCGCGGTGAGCGGCGGCGGGGCTGTGCGGGGCCCGGCGGGAGTGGGCGCGGGCGGCGGAGCCGAGGCCGCACGGAGGGACGGGACCGGGGATCTGTCGGTATGGGCCCGTCCCGGCCGCCTTCGGCCCCGGAGCGGAGCGCCCGAAAAGTCGCCGCGGCGCTGAGCCGGGCACAGGGCGCCGGGGGAAGGAAGGCGGCCGGCTGGAGCGGGGTCTCGGGTGTCCCCTCGGGGTGCGGTGCTGACCTGCCCTGCCCTGCCCTGGGCTGGGCCGTGTCTCGGGCCGTGTCCCGCCCGCTGCCCGGGCCTGCCCCGCCGCAGCCCCGGCGCAGGGCCGTCAGTGAAGGAACAGCGGCCCGGGGGGAGCTCTGAGCTGAGCGCTTCCTTTCCTTCCGTGATAGCACTCAGTGGGAAAAGTGCCCCGAGAAATCTTTTAAAAAGAGTTCACCTGAGGGAAGCAAAGATACATTGCTAGAGCAAGGGTTGTGGTGTCACTTGGGCACGTTGATCTGAGCCACGTCGGAACTCGAAGGAGTGTCCTAAGTTATGGGTGAAACTATCCACCCTTAATGGTAAATGCATAATAGGAGAAACGTGCAAGTAAACAGTCAGTGTGACATGCAACATTTAAAAATACTCAATTAGCAAAGAGGTTCTTTGGAATCTTAGCAACAGTTTGGTTCACCATTGAAGTGAAAGCTCTCAAAAGACAGGGCCTCTTGGTTTAGTCCCTCTCTGCAGAGATCGCAGTGATGTGGTGTTGTTGCAGTGAGTGAGCATCATGGTTTGTTGTGGGTCTCATATTTCTGGGGGAACTTAGTAGGAAAAGAGCAATGTGTGCCAACAAAATTCCAACATCCAAGAGCAAAATTGTGTTTTTTCTGCTGCTGGGAATCCTAAAGTACCTTTCAGTAAGGGCAGCTTAATGAAAAATAAAGCCTTCAATAACAGTATCAATTGCACTTGCCTTTGCTTGAGTTTTAGGTACAACCACTATGCTTTAAGAGCATAGCAGCTTCAGCATTTGGCTTTTGTTCTGGTTTTGGCATTTGTTACCTCTTAAGTCTTTCGGGGCACATATGAAAGTCCATCTGGCAATAACATAGGATTGAAGAGAAAAGGCTTTTAGTGAACTCTCAGAAGCTCTCTGATGTGGAAAGTATGTAGAAAAAATATAGCTTAATGGTGTGTGACAATTTATTATTTGTTCTTGACATTTGAGCATACATTATTAGGATTATTTAGCTTGTAAGGGATCGCTAGAGGTCTTTGGACAATCCCCTGCTTAAAGCAGTGCTGTCATCAAAGTTAGAGCAGGTTTTTCAGGCCTTGTCTGATTAAGCTTTCTCTCGAAGGATTTGAAATGGAGTTGAAAGTTGGGTGTTAAATTTAGCCAAATTTGGAACAAGGTGTCCCAAGTTTTGGAAAGTTACAGAGTTCTAAGCAGTGTGAATGAAGCATACTCTTAGTTAAGTAGTTCTCTCCATGTTTGGGGTGATGATTCTGGTTCTCCAATTTTGCAAAAGTCTTCACTGTGCACAATACAGAGATTTTTGGAAGATTAGAAACACGCAGAAAAATATATTGCCCTGTAGCACAGTTCTCTTAGTAGATACAAAACTCAAATCTTTTTAAAGTAACGTGTCTCTGTGCAAAACTAAAAAGACTGATAAACCACTTTAAATAAATAAGTCATTATGCAGGAAAGATACTAACAGCCTTTCAAATTTGAAGGCAAAAGTGGTGCTTCCTGCATTCACAGAGCTGCAGTGTAGTCAGCTTTACTTCTACATCCTTGACAGCATGAAGGTTTTTTGGGCAAAACCCAACTCTTGTGCTTTACTTGTCCACTGGATGAGTTAAATGCATTCACTCAGTGAGCCAGGTTTGGTGGAATGAAGAAAGCTGATGTCAGCTTTTATGTGTGTTAGTCAGTTCACAGTGTGTCACAGTGTATCCTGGGAAGTCAAGTCTTTGAAGAAGTCAAAGCATTATTATATGCACTGCTCAGTGTCTACAGGTCTTGAGTAAGACACACTTTGTAGAAGAGTCTTAAATACAGGGGAAAGTTCTTGGAGAAGCTTATCCTCTAAGTAGGAAAGAAAGATGAGGAGAGAGGGAAAAAAAGATAATATTAATGGAAACAGCTGTGCCATTGTAATGACATGTCTTTTAAATGTCATCACTGTTTCTCTTAAATACTCAAGTTAAAAATATATTGACATCTGTCAAGGCGAAGAATTCTAGAAATTAAATTGCTATATCAGTTATGTAATCAACTTTTCCTTTGCTAATTTAAAAAGTTTCAGCAATCACTGATGGCCCTGCTGAAGCTGTAGATAAAGGCATAACTTAAGTAGATACAGTTCTCAGTGTCCTAAGGACTGTGGAGAAGGTAAGACTAGGTAAAATAAGATGAAAGAATGTTCAGCAGCTCAGTACTTGTGCTGAGAGTGTGGTCACAACACCTTTTACAAGACTTGTCAAAATTTCCATCCTATTTCAGCTTTTTATTTCCAGACAGTAGCTAATCCACTTACAATGGAGAAGGGCAAACTGCACTGGGATGGTTTTTGATTCAGTGTAATAGCCATACTTTGACCAGAGGATTTAATGTGTATTGCTATAACAGCATATTAAGTATCCTGTTGCCATTTGAAGTTAAATTTCCAAATGCTTTTCTTATGTGTAGGCTTTCAAGTGTGGTATTAAGATTGTGTACACAAAGTTCACATCATTATGTTTGTCCTCAGAGACACCTTTTCTGTCAAAGATAAACTCCATATCAAAAGTATATGTGTGGTACATCTGTTGAGTGTAACCTCAGGATGACTCTAGAAAAAGTCAGAGATATTCTGAGATTAAGATGATCTTTGCCTTTCTTACTATACTTACATGGAATGAACAAAGAAATTTTAGAGGCAGCTTCTCCCTTTGCTCCCCTCAGAAAAATGAACCTTTATTCATATTTAGTATCAGCTGGAGCAATCCCTGTGGTTACCTTATGATTCCATCCTGATCTCACTGTGGCACCTATAGAATCTCTGCACCTGTTCTGATTTCTTGACAATGGGTCTGCTGTAATTGAGATTTTGTCTAACCCCATTTTTTGAAACACACCAGTGTGACATCCCCCCTGCCCTTAGCTGCAGGAATAAGGAATATTCTGATAGCATCTCACTAAAGCATCAGTGCTTCCCATAGCCCTCACATATTCGAGTCCTCATAACCTTTGAGTGCACCTCTACATTCATACATACTTGCTGTGTCTTCAGATAGAACATACAACATTGGGATTTTTTTGTTTGTCTGTTCTTAAGTCACTTTATTCATGTTTTATGCCAGGTCTTCATGGGCATACTTAACATACTTTCACATACCTAATTCCACTCTTTGATTCCAGATTCTGTCAGGACCTGCAGCAAAACAGCTCCACAAGAAGAAGCACCTTCAGAACAAAGATGAATATCGGGAAAGCTTATGGTGCTGCTAACATCAGCAATGGAACAGATCTGGTTATTGGCTTCACCTCTTCCACAGTAGCTGTCCTTCTGTTTGGGACAAACTTTGTGCCTGTCAAGAAATTTGATACTGGTGATGGTAAACTTAATTATATTATTTTCTTTGGTTTGCTATTTTTGCTAAAAGGAATAATATTTTACCGGCAAATTACTAGAGTTTCAACGGCATCGTCACAGCCTTAATCCAGAGAGTATGTTTAATTTTGTCTGCTGTTGTTAGGGTATAAAACAATAATACTGCTTCAGGATGTGGCATATCTTTAGACCAGCCTTTTTATAAGTTGTGCACTTTGACAGTGATGTACATGTCATGAGAATTTCACAATGGAAAGTGAAATGTTCTTTGTTCTGAATCATGTGGGTATTCTTGGATACATAAGGTATTATTTATAAATAAGGTAAAAGTTGTTGGACTTTGGGGCATTGCCTTTCAGTTGTGCACCTAACATAAAAACAAAACCTGAAATTTTAGTAGTTTTATTTGGTGACTTGGTAAGAGGAAACAATCATTCCTATTTCCTACTTGGAATATTGTCACTTTACTAGGTTTATGTTAAATTTTCATGCATATATGAAGCATAACCAGTTACCAGATTGTAGATGAATAAATCTGCCATTATGTTATTGCAATATACCTACATTGCAGGCTGGATATAGCCTCTGTTCTTTGTGCCAAATATGACCCTAATAAGACGAGCTTGGGCTTTCAAGGGAAGGTCTTACACAGCTTGCATAAAGTTAACTGGTCTGTCTAACTGACCCTTCAAGAATCTACAGAGGTAGAGGAGATCTGTCACTGACCATCCTCAGTGTCCAGGATTACTGAAAAAGCTTGAGTTTTGAAAAAGTTTCATCCTGTGCAGTCTTCTGTGTTAGCAGCTACTGGGATGGGGGGAGAAATTTGCACCAACTGAATATCGTCTTTGTCAAAAGTCCATCAAAATTTTCATGTGTTTTAGAATCAGGGATTGTGTAAACTTTTGCCAGCAAAGTGTCTTTTCCAGCTCTGTAGGAAGAATGCATGATAAGGAAAAGGTTAACCAAATTATAACCCACCCTAAAAATACATCCCTTGAATAAATGGTAACAAGGTTCCCTGACATTCACAAAGGCAGTGGCCACCTTTTTGCATTTTTTCTCTACTAATGTATTGAAGATAAACATATTCTGTTAAGAGATTCACACATGCAGTATTCTACAAATTCCCTGTTGTGTGCATTTGATTTTTCCACAGGCATGTTCTTCCAGTGGATTCTCTGTGCCTCCATATGGATAGTTTCTTTGGTGGTCAATTTGATCCAGAATTGCCCCCGGTTTTGGCCTCTGGCTATGGTTGGAGGTTTTGTGTGGGCTACAGGTGAGGATAAAGAGATTCCAATTCTTGAAACTTTTCCATATACAAGATAGTAGTTATTTATTAGTTATTCAGTTCTTTAAAGCATCACTGTTAATGGAATTGTACCCTTTTATTTAATATTGTTTTATTATGCTTATTTTATAAGAGGCAAATTCACACCAAAAATAACATATAAAACTATATGGAGAAAAAGTCTGTGTTCAGTGTATTTGTTTTTTAAAAACACTGTTTCTTACTACCTTATAGCTTCTTAAATTTCTTTGCCTTCCAACCAGGCATAGAACCTAAAGCAAACATATACAAGATCACATTCTATTTTTTTAAACTGATTTCAGTTTTGGGTTTTGTATTTCAGGCAATGTTACCGTTGTCCCTATTGTTAAAACTATTGGCTTAGCTCTTGGTCTTTTGATATGGGCTTCTTTTAATTTGCTGACAGGTTGGGCAAGTTCAAGGTAAGTATGTTTTAAATCTTAAGTCATTAATTAATTAATAACATAATTAATGTTGGCAAGTCTTCATTAACAACTGCAGTGAAAACTCATCTCTAGAATCATAAAGAGTCACTCAGATTGGAAAAGACCTTTAAGATCATCAACTCCAGTCATGAATGTAACGCTGCCAAGTCTACCACTAAAAAGGATTTATCCTACGTGTTAAAACATTTTCCTTCCCAGTGGAAAGTAGTCAAGTTAACTATTTTAGCTTTTTATAGTTCCTCTGTCTTAATAAAAAGAAGCATGCGCAGTGATGTTATTGAGTCGATAATAATGTATTTCTTAATGTAAAACTAGTACATATTTGTATTTTCTTCTGCAATCTGGTCTAATAAAATAATTTAACTTCAGTTTTTAAATATACATATTTTTAAAATGCACACTAAATTAAAGGTTGGTTTCTTAAAGTAGGCATAGCTTTTTTCAAGCCAACTGAAGCACTGATCTGATACGGAAAATATATACTTTAGCAGAATTATTTACATGAGTCAAGACTTCAAAGGCTAGGTTATAATTTAACTATTTGTATGAAGTGCATCTAAGTGAAACTGGTTAAATGTTCCAGGTTTGGTTGGTTTGGAATTGACCCGGAAGAGGTATCAAGACCAATCTTAAATTATATTGGAGCTGGACTTTCACTTATAAGGTAGAAATTGATTCTTAAAATGAATATCTGTTATGTAAAATATATATTAACCAACCACCAGGATGATTTAACAAGAGAACAAATACACTGAAGAATCTTTGGCAAATCAATTTACTTCCAAATTCTTGAGCTATCCATACCTATTTGGTCAGTGTTGATATAAAAACAGACATGTTATCCAGTACAGGGGTGAAATGGTTATCCATAAACACAGAAAGACATTTTTATGCTGGTAGGCATGTTCAAGGCAAAGCAGAGATGCATGGATTGCCTCCCTAGCTAGGTTATTCTAATGGTTCACTTCCCCTAAATCCTGTCAGAGGACAGACTGACTAAAAGAATCTCATTGAGAAAACCTCAGATTTCTGATCTCACTTCACTCAGTCAGGAGTACAAATCTAAATCGCATAACTACAGGATATGCCACAGAACCCCTTCCCTAGTTCTTTGGGATCCATGAAAGGCCAGAGGCTTGCACGTTTTCCTGTCTGTAAGAGCTCTGTGTCATCGAAGTCCTAAGCCACACTTCCAAATCCCATGCAGTGTCTTCCTTCAGGATCTTTGGAAGGACTTTATTCTTTCTTTTTGCATGTTTGCTCTTTGTATGAAGGCATACCTTTTGGTCCAAACATGGAGGACAGAGGATCTTTGTTATGTGGCAGTGTTCTTGCTTTCTAGCTGGGTGGCTGGGAAGATGGCCCTAAATCCTAAGGGCTTACTGTAAGCAAGCTGACAGAAGATGAACATGATGCCTTTCAGAAAAGAAGGATATTAAGAACATGGAGATAAGCCCTTTCTGATTGGTAGGAGAGAGCTTCTGCCTTAGATTTGTGATTTTGGCTTCCACTTTTCTTCTTTTCTAAGAGTCTGCAGCTTTGTACCCCCATTCTTGTTACATGTGGCACATGATTTTGGGAGGTACTGAAAAATAACAGCAGTACTGCTATTCCTGTAGGATGAACAGGTCACCACCTGCTTCCTGTTCCTGAGATACCATAGAGTAGTGACCAACAGGGAGAGAGATTGTGAGCAAACATGTTTCCCTGGCAGACTGCACAAAGCCTGTGTATGTTCTGTGGAGCTCAGAAGCAAGCTTTTCATTTTAGCTTCCTGTGTGAAATCTCTATGTTTCCTCTGGAGCAAACTGACATCCTTTTATAACTATGCTTATTCCATCAGTAAGAAATGAATCTTTCTTCAAATGGAAATATTCTGTTTACAGCTAGCAGAAGAAATTCCTAGATCATTAAAATGTTTTTCATAAAAGTAAAAAACAGATCCTTCTAGTTCTGATTGCATGTATTTATCTGATCTCCTGGAGGCGGTGTTAAGAGTAGTAATGTTACCCTTTCTTCTCCATTTCATTCACTTAATGCACTGAGCAGCACTGAGCAATATCCCTTTTCCCACTGTATGTTCACAAGGCCCTGTAGCAGCAGTATTCCATCACTCACATATGACAGAATACTAAAAATTAACATTTTTCCATTAATATAAAGGCAATTCTGTGCAGGTGTAAGCTGTTCCATATATAATTTTCTAGCATGTGTTCCATTTATGTGTGGTTTGGTACAAAAGGGCACTGTTAGCTAAAGCATCTCTTGTCAATGTGGTTGTAACTACACACTGTCAAAAGATGTTTCAATCACATTACATAAGAAGAAAGATCTATGAAGTGATACAAAAACTGGTTTACTTACTTTCACTTAGGTTGTCTTTTAGGTAAGTTAAATTAATAACTTAAAATTATTACATATATATATTATATATATATATATATAATCATAATAAGTTATGACTTCAAAGCAATTGCATTTTTAAAATATGCTGCAGTGACTCTAGGGTAATGAAAACAAAGGAATATGCCTCCAGATAAAACTTGTCTCTGGACACTAAATGTTATGTCCTTATAACTGACATGGTATTTATTGGTGTATTTTTCTCTTCTGAGTGCTGTCATATTTCTTTTTATAAAAACTGAAGTCCAGAGTTCTTCAGCTTCATTAGAAAGCACACCTTTACTGAGAGAAAGTGTAAGTACTCTACAGTTGTTATTTTACAGCAGTGAAAATATATATCCATTTTAAAACTAAAAATGTGTTTGTTAGTCAGGTTTGCTAGGATTTATGGTAGACTACATAAAACAACATAAATATGTACTGATTGTATTTTAATCTGTGCATCTTGGCTATCATTTTGGATATTCACAACAGAAGAGATATTCCCAAGTGTTCTTTCTTGTTTGTCAGCTTTAAATGGCTTATAAAGTCCTTTTTCATTATGATGAGATTATATAAAAGAGTGTAATACTTTCTTACATGAAAAGAGGAAGCAATTTCAATTGAACATTAGCTGTAAAGCTGTGAAGGTGCTTAGGTGAAAGGCCAGGTTTTTTGCAGGTTGGAGAGTCAGGACACTGTCAGGAGTTGCTGGGTGTCATCATCAGCTGTGGCACAGGCTGGAGGCCAGTAGGGGGTACCAGGTTGGCTGTCAATCGTTAGGGGACCCAAAGTATGCAAGGAGAGCTGGAGAGCCACAGAAGATGCTTTAAGAAATAGCACATTTTAAGAAATCAAACTAAACTAAATTCACGTGAAAACTCTTGGTTTTTTGCAGTCTATTAATGTTTCTGAAGATACCACCGAGGACTCATGGGTGAACAAACTTTCTCCAGCAAAAAGGAGACTCATGTGAGTTGCTGACAGTTCCTTTGCTGGTGCATGGAAAGTAGCAAGAAAAAGTAGTTAAACACAGTATAAGAGCAGAATTTGTGACCTGTGGTTTCCTAGCAAAGTCACACACTAATAAGTAAGATGATTTTACAAACTAGTGTAGTGTGCAAATCTTTATATGAGTAGTTGCACAGCTATTTAGATTATTCAGTTGGCACTGTGTGTCGAACCTTACCAATTAAGTATTAGGTACTACTGTGAAAAATATAATTTGGCAAAGTAAATAACAATATCAACTCAGTAATTACAGAGCTATATTTTAGCACCTGGTTGATTAGCACTCCAGCATAGAAGCTGCCTGTGCTAATAACATACTTCTAGGTGTGGTTTCCAAGCAAATACATCTGGAGAAGGCATGGCAGTATGGTAAGGAGACAGTAAAAGTGCTCCAAAGTGGAAGCAAACTAACAAGAAGCCAGTGTTGGGAGTGGAGACTGCCAAGAGCACAGCAATCTGGAGATGGAGAAGGGGACTGAAGAGGCAATGAACCTGGGAAATTATAAAGAATGTATAGGTGGCAACAGCAAAGGTGAGGGTTGGGAGCATTTTAAATTCAATTTTTGTTTGTTGTCCCCTAGCTCTGCTTTTAGGAAATCCTAGTTAGTTAATTTCCCGTGTCATTAATGTAGATTGCAGACTTTTGCAGCAGGAATTGTCTGTGTTGCTTGGCTACAAAGTAGAGGGAAACCATGTGAACCATTTCTCTACTAGAAAATAAAAATATGCTAAAATATATTATTTTTATAGCTAGCAATTTTTATATGATGCACAGTTCTTACCTGCACTACTGGGCTTACATGTGTTCTCTACTTCCTTAACTCATGCAAGGCTATTTTTTCCAATTTTTGTTCTTTTTAAAGAGGCTGTAGCCTGGCTGTAGTAGCTGGAATACTCTATGGTTCCAGTTTTGTACCAGTACTTTACATCAAGGACCATGGAAGAAGAAATGGAACTGTATACACAGGAGCAAGTCAGTTTGGTAAAGGCTAATAGGTCACTTCTACTTCATTTCATCGTTGTCTTCTCCTGCTTTTTTGAAGGCATAGGGTGAAATTCTTGATATGTCTGAAAATATACCATGATAATTTTTCAGTTCTGCACTGCTTTAGTTGTTGTCATAATCATAGCCCTAGGACTCCTTTTTTCTCAGAGGTGAACTGCACCATAAAAAACCCTGAGAAACAGCCCAAAGACTACCATACTTAACTCACAGGTATGTTTCTCAAGGCATTAAATACTAGCATTCTCAAAATACAGAGTTTGTATGAGTGGAAAATGAGTTAAACAAGGGCATGAGCTTGCCCATTGCCAACAGCAATAAAGGAAGAGAAGATTGATCATACTGATGAGGAGAGCAGATATGTAACAACATAAGTAATTAAAACCATGTTGTTTTTTAAATTGAAACCATTTAACATAAGCCTAATTGCCATTTTCAAACAACATTCCCCCAGAAACATTTTCCTTAAAATTCAGGTTATAGTCTATCAGGTAATGCCTGAAGCACCTTAAGAGCAAAATACTACTGATAAGACATAATCTTGCCATTGTCATATACAATTTCTGTTGAATACTGCAATGTATGTATTCCCCAGCCAAGCAAAACAGATGTTGTCATTACCATAGCTGCCTTTCTTGTTGAGAATTTACAGCTCCAAGGAGACAAGGATCACCTTGCTACATGCTTCTGCTTTACCAGGTTGGAAATACTCTCCTAGCACATACAAAATCCATAAAGGATTTGTTATTGTTCATAATTATGGTGGTCAAAATTGTGATACATCCTTCAAGATTAAAAAAGGATAAAACTGAGCTATATTTAGTATAATCTGTGCAGTTGTCTTGCCCTTAAATGTATGGCACAAAACAAGGATACAGGAATACAGGAACATAATTACAACCTCTGTTGACCATCTACAATGATGTAAAATCCCCATACCAGTTTTTTAGCCTCACCTGAGGATTTTTTTCAAGGTTTTTTAAATTAATTCAGGAATATGTAATAGAGCTCTGGAAATAACAGCTCAGAGAAATGCTGAGAAGCCTGTAGCTAGTCAACACAGCATTTAGCTCATGTTCAATAGGTGTCATTGATTGTATGCATCCATTGTGTTCAGCACAATGAGATTTGAATTTGAATTCTGAGCACCTTTATGCGTTTTTGTCTATATTAATGTTATTGGTGAAAATAATTTTGTTAAAATTAATAACTGGTGTTTTTAAGAACATTTTGTAATTTCTTTCAGATGTAGATTATGTTTTTGCACACTTCAGTGGAATATTTCTTACAAGTACCATCTACTTTTTGATCTACTGTGCAGTCAGGAAAAATAAACCTTACGTTTATCCCCAAGCCATATTGCCAGGTATGACTGTTTTTTAAAGCAGCAATTCATTTCAGCTACTTTTTCAGACCAATTTGCAGTGATTAGTTCAAGTTGTGTGTTGGAATTGTGGTTCATCTTTCAAGTATCTGCATTTGACTTCTTGTGTCTTTTCGAACAGCATTTCTATTATATTAATTAATTCAGGTTAGGAGACTGTGATAACCTTTGTTCTAATCTGGAACTAGAACAAAATGACATTGCAGATTTTCAAAAACTGATTGCCAGAGTGGAGAGCACATTTCCCAGAAAAGAATAAACTTTAATTACTTCGCCACTTCAGTTGGAGTAGCTGATTTTTATCCTTTGAGCTTTGGTTTAGTTTGCCAGAGCCAGCTTGTTAAAGTAGTTAACATATTAAAATACATATATACAATTGCTGTATTATGCTATAGGTATAAAACTTCCACAAACTGCTGCCTGTACCTTACTATGCATGTTTTTGTTCGGGATTTATTTTTCTAGGGTTTGTTTCTGGTGTGCTTTGGGCAATAGCCAATTGCTGCTGGTTCCTGGCCAATCACTATCTCAGTGCTGTCGTCAGCTTTCCAATAATTACTGCAGTAAGTATATAAAAAATAAAATCTCTAACTAGAATTAAAAGTGAATGGGTTTTTTACCCTTCTGTTTTTGGAATTGAGTTGAAATTATAATGTGTCTAGAGCATTGTTAGTCAAAAGTATACAGTGCCTCCTCTGCTTGTCTGCACTAGTCTTTGGATTTTTGGGAATATGAATGGCTGTAACAAGCACCATCTTGGTCCATGTCAAGCATAAGAAAAGCAGAAGAATTGAGAGTGTGAGTCTTTAGGTTATGTAAAAGACAATTCTTTGCAAACAGAATTATATCAATATTAACTATTTAATTGGAATTATTAAAAGAAGAATTATTTTATGCTTTCATCCCAGGAAGTGCATTGTGGTCTGGATGTTTTTGAATTTGTGAATTTTATCCCCTAGTAGTCATTTGGCTTGATTAAGTCAGGCATTTTTTCTTTTTACAGTTCTTGAGCAAACAGAACAGATTATGTACTACTGAAAATAATGTTCTTATGCAAATGTGTGAAAAATAGGTTGGCCTGTTCTGTCTCTGTTTTTTTCCTGTTTATGATGTACCTTTAAAGCATAAATTCCAATTACTAGGTAAAAGTAAACTTTGCATTTACTCTCTTGACACTGCACTAGTTGGTGACACAAAGCTGGCAAATGAGAGTTAATAATATTAAGACCAAAGTTTTCCTTAACAGCTGTATTTTGGAAACAAACAAATGAAACAATTTTAATAGGGATTAAGCTTTGCCTCAAGATGCAGTAAGTCAAAATATATTCTGCAGTATGCAATGAAAAAAACAAAACTTGGGATCATTCTAATTAGAAATTGAAGGATTAATGGAAAGCAGCTTTAGTAATTTGGTTATCAGTATGCCTAAAGGGCAAGGATGTAAAATCACTAAATGAGAAATGTAAGGACAGCACTGATGAGAAACTGCCTGTCTGGACCACAGGTTCAGAACTGCTGCTTTATTTCACCCTGGAGAAAATTTTTAGGGAGGTATTCATCACATCCCTTTATCACTTAGTTCCATTTTTTAAAGTGCATTCCTCTCACAGTGCACATTATCTAAAATGTGAAATAACCCCTCAAATAATAGTTGGCAATGCCACTAGGAAACAGCACCCACACATATATGCAGCATGAGACACTGTTTGCTGTCTATATCTGTGTCCCATCAGCTGCATTGAGAATGAAGAGAGGAAGGTCATTGGCCAAACATCTGTCAAGTGTTTCTCAGAACATCTCTAAAGGGAAGCACAAACAGAGCCAGTTTTTGCTTCATATTCAGATATTTTCTCATCAGAGATGAAAATTCAGATCATTGCTCCCTCAGGGGAAAAACTCTATTACCAAGAGTGCCTGGAAGTTGCTGTTGTGTATCACTGTTTGCTCAGTTAGCCAGGAAACCTCTACAACAACATCATGGAAAATCAGGAGTTTCCCTGTCCTGTCTCCCTGGCTGGCTTTGTGCTTTGTCCAGATGCCAGCTATACAGGAAATACACCTCTGTTTCAGTCTCTTGATATCATACTGTGCAGTAATATCAAACTTTGTCCAACAGTTAGTCATGCTAATAAAGGAAATGTTAGGAAACGTTGTGGACTCTAATTTGGATTAAAGTGAGGCATGTTATTTGAAGTCTCCTGAAAGAACACGTAACAGCTGGAGCAGACTCTGAAGTGTAATTTAGAAAGAAGTTATGCCTACTGCAAAAAGAAAAAAAAAGGTAGTTTCTTGACTCCTTAGCCCTTCTTGAAGATTTTATTGTATCTTACTTAGTAAATATTTCAGTAATGTTTATGCTTTTGTCTTGAGTGCTTTATTTATACAGAATGGAAAGACCTAAATGTGTTATCCAGACAAAATTCAACCACCCTGAGAGCAGTAGAGGAGTAAATTTAAATGAAATGCTGTAATGTACAAATTAGTCTTATTCTTTAGGGTCCTGGCCTTGTTGCTGCAATGTGGGGAGTCCTTGTATTTAAGGAAATCAAGGTAATGTAATTAGGTTTCTTACTTAATATTTTTTTGCTTGCCTCTAGCTCTAGAAACAGCATGGCTTGGTATACAGCCGTGTCTCAGATTTCTCCTCCTTGCAAGTATTGCATTATGAAACTGAAAGTGATACCATGCAATGCTAAGTTTTCCAAGAAACCTGACGAACTGTGAACAATTTTGACAGAAATGAAGATTTTAGTTCCATAGCTGTGTGAGGAGCAGTGGATGTAAATGAAGACTAGCACAGCCAGGAGGCAGGATGCCAGGCACTGCCTGAAGACAGTTTCCATTTGAGCCAGTTCTTTCAGTGGGGCAGGGGAATGAGCAGTTGTCCCAATAACACATCAGCAAGTAGATTACATTTTTAGGGTCAGGTTCAACAAAGGATGTAAAATGCAACAGGTTAATTGACCATTGTAATTACAGTGTAATGTAAAGATCCTAAATTGATACAGCAGTGATTGTCTACAGCAAGCTAATTTACTGGATTTTAACATACAGGGCAGAAGTTAGTTTTCTAGTGGGATCTGAAGCACTGAATGCTAGCAGTGTAATACCAGGTTCTTCTTGCCAATCCATCCAGGACCCATAGGTACCTAACTTGCTATTGGAAACTATCTTTCTCAATATTTTTGGTGACTGTTCATCAGGCATCATTGGATCTAGAACTAGAAGTTCTGTCTCCCACTGCAGATTAGTGTTGCACCACACTAGAAGATCATAATGTTCATTATCTAAATCTTTGTGACTCTCTAAGCCTTTCATTCTTTTCATATAATCTCTGCCTAAATGAAACTTAGTACTTTGTTCTACTTTTTTTTCAAGTGGTATCAATAATGCAATATTATATTTTCCTTTTTCTCTTCTTTTGCCTGTACAGGGACTGAAAAACTACGTGTTACTGTCAGTATCGTTTTGCATCATTTTGGCTGGATCACTTTCCACTGCTTTTTCTAAAGTTTGAAAGGACCTTCTGGACCAATAGATGGTGCTAGTGTTTAACACAAATATAATGTTGGTAGTTCACAATACATAATAATTTTCAAAATGCGTGTCCAACATTTACCCTAACTTGCTTCACCCAAGTGGAAAATGAAAACATTTGGCATGAAAGGAAATCACTTTTTTCTTGGAATAGTAAGAAAATCAAAGGACTTTATTAATCAAAGCTAAATGATTTTATTTTTACTAATTATTAGTTTTTTTTCATTCAGGTGTTAAACTTCATGTCATCATAAATTGCAGTTTACTACTGTGATGGTGGATAGTGATTTTAATTTTAGTCTATAATACTGTATGTGTTTGCAAGCTGATTTGTTTTATTAAAACATTTTATCTTACTGACTTAAATATACGTCTCGAAATATTCTTTATAAAACTGATACACGTGAAGACAACAAAGCTTTTCTTTTATTTAGAAGCATACACATGAAGACAACAAAGCATTTCTTTTAGAAGCATTATTCTTTGAATTCATTCGTTTACATGAAAATGTTATCTTCCAGTCACTTCAGATTTGTGAAATTGAGTAAAAAGGGTGCTGCAAAATAAATTAGTTTTGTTTCACGTTTTCCATAACCACTACTTAACAGGGACAACTGTTTATTTTCTCACTTGTGGCAGCTAACCTTTATGTATGCAGAGCATGTTTTCTGAATCTCTCCTTAGCTTTTTCTTCAGTACGTTAGACAACCCCAGCTCCTTCAATCTTCTCTTGCTTGCAATTTCTCTGTCTCTTTCCTGATAATAGAATGGTTTGGCTGGAAGGGACTTCCAAAAATCGCAGATTTTTGCCATCATGGCTTGATATTGTTAACATGTTTAGATCACAGTCATAATTTCTCTGTTCTCCTTTCCACCTTTCTTTGTCTGTTCTGCACCAGATTTGATCTTAGAACTGTTACTCAACCTGCTTTTTCCCATCTTGTGTTGTTTATCCCTACCTACGTGTCAGAACTTGGTGTCTGACAGTTTTTTTCCCCTCTAAGGCATTTCTCTAATTTTGGTCTCTATGTTAACCGTGCCCTCCAACAAGGTGACAGCATTTCTCAGCCAGATGTCATCTGCAAATTTAATAAATGTACTCTCTAATTGCTATAAATAATGAAAATGCTGCATGGTACTGGCCTTTACTTATATTTTGGTATCTAATACTTCTTTTTACTTTTCAGGGAACAATTGATTAACCTTTGAGTACAATTTTCCTGTGTCTTGCAGTGCTTTTGTTTAGACTGTGTTCTTGGAGCTTTTACATAACATCTGGTAGAAAAGTCAAGGTACATGATGTTTTCTGCCATAATACCTGATATTGAACTGAAAACTGGTTTTTTTTTTTGAAGCCTGGTGTCTAGAATTATGATCACTTTAGGTAAAGAAATGTCACTTTTAGATAAAGAAAAGAAACTTGGATGCAGTATTCCATGCTGAACTGTATGGGAGATGTTATAAACCTTACACTTTGTTCATCATCTCTATAACGGCCATGATTTTAAAGGCTCAGGATACTAGATTTACTGCAGGAAAAAATCCCAACCAAACCAGTAACCAGAGGGGTTTTCTTCACAAATAGACATGGACCCAGCTCAGCTATGGAGAAGGTATGAGCTCCTGTGGCTGCCATTATTTCCATGATCATGAGAGGCAGAACTACAGAACTTCCACCCTTTCTGCTGTCCCTTTCCCCATGTTCCACACATTGCCTGGGATAGATGATTTTACGGCCTCTGCTGTCTCTCTTGAGGGATGCTGTTAACTTCTAATATAGGCACAGCATTCATCTGCTGGATATGATTACAGGAAACAATTAAATCTTCCAGGACTGGAGCACCTTTGCATTTCCTAGTTTTTGTACAAGATCACTGGTTTTCTGGGGAAGGAAAAAAAAAACCCACCAAAAAACCCAATAAAAAAAACCCCAAAAACCGAAAAAAACCCACCAAAAACCTGAGCTCCTGTCCGTAGAATTGCCATATAAATAAATGTTTGTAGTCTGATGCCGTATAAATAAATGTTTGTAGTCTGATGCAGTTCTCCAGTCTATGTTGTAAAGCTATCAGATGTGCAGGCTTAATTGCTGACTGATAGGGTGTTAATTGAAATTCTTGCTTGTGACAGCTCAAGTATGACCTTTATTAAAATGTTTTTAGAAGCTATCCTATTCGATTTGACTTGTTGATTCCAAGAAAAAAATCCCACCTCTTCCAGCACTTCTCTGTGAAAAATCCCATGTGGTATTCCAAAATAATTTTTATGAAGTTCACTTGGAATATGTTGTATAAATATTCCACTCATTTCTGAGATTTTCTTGGTCTTGACATTTCCAGATGGAAATAACACTGTTACTTCTTTCATGTGAAGATGCTGGATTAACAGCATGTTTATGGAGCAATTTGTACAAAACGGTCTGGAAGTAACGGAGTTTAGTAAGAGAAAATTCTACAGCTAATGTAAATTGTCATGGTTCTGTTTATATTAACTTGGTTTTGTATAAATGGAAGAATCACATCTCTTGGAGAAAACTAAGCTTTCAAATATTTGTTTATGCCTGTTTAGCAAGTTTTAAGAATATATTTGAGCTTGCTTTAAGAATTTTTCTCTGGTAATACTTAGAGGCAAAGTAGCCTTTAAACTATAGATAAACTGGAAGTTTTTGAAGATTTTTGTGCAGTCTTGTGAACTCAGTGTCATCTTTTTTTAGATTTCTCTTACCTCTTTATTCCTTTCCCTATGTTTATTATCAATGGATATTTTGAAGATCACTGGCCTTCCAGAGTTTTATTCCTTCATATTCTTAGTAAAAATTATTGTACCTGGAAAAATAATTGAAATACAATTGCTCCTGTCTTCAAATACAGACAGTGAAAACTGATGCTTTTTAAGCCTAGATAAATTTTATATTTTCTTTGTATCATAATTTTCTTTTTCAACTGATATTCAAGGTTGATTAAATACTACTTCAACTGTCTGACCTGATCCATGAGCTTTCTTGCATCTGGCCTGAAAATAAAATTAAAATTAGATGATGCATGCTAACAATTAGTGTCTTTTTTCTTTCAATTTTGACCTTGTTTTCAAATAGAAAACTGATGTTTAATGCCCTATTCCATAATTACTGAATTACTAATGGATTAAACTTTCTTTTAGCTATATGTAATGCTGATAGATAAGAACTATGAAGCATTTTCTTTTAACTGCTGAAGTGATGATTCTTACATTCTTCTTGCTTATCATAAAACATTTTTTAAAACCTAAAATATATTTAATTTTTAATGTAAATACCAAAACAGCTCTTGCAGTCTCTTACTGCTCCGAAGGGCCTGTTTGAAAGTCTAACCTGAGAGAGGAAATAAAGGAAAAAGGACCTGCGTTAGTCCTGCTGCTATCAGTGATTCAGACGGTCCTTGTGCAAGTGACTTGGCATGACTCAGGTGTTGGTATTCATGTAGGAACCAATTCACTGGTACTGACATAAACCACACCTAAAGATATGTAAGTTATTTCCCACATCTTAGCATTTTTCATGCTGCAGATCTTCTAAAAACATTTCCTGCAGAACTGGGAAACAAACCACACCTCTTCCAGGATCAGAGCAGGGAAGAGGTGGAGAGGGAGAGGTTTTCCACCTCACTACTTAATAAAATGAGAGAACTGGTAGCAGCAGTTTTTCTGTGCCCCTTGGTTTGCTGCAGTGAGGGAAGCTCTCACAGCACTCTGAGCTAGTCTCACTGAGCCTGTGGCAAACCTCAAAGGATATTGTTCATGAGCACCATTGAGGGATCAGAATAAAAATGTTGCTGTTTGTGGATAGAGGCTGGGGAGAGGAGCACCTGTTCAGGAGTTGCAGAATGGTAGCTGCTCCCCACCTGTATTTGTACACCTGAGCTTTGATCCCAGCCAGAGAAGACCCTGGGGAATACAAAGGCCACAGGCTCTTCGCAGATCCATCTTAGGAGAAGGGCTGATTTGGTCCTTAACTGGATAGCAATATTTCACATCAGGTGGTGCTCTGACTCTGCAGGTAATTTTCCAGTTGATTTTGCATGCAAATGAAAGGTTGAAATTTGTATAAAAGCATATCATGGCTTGTGTTCCTTGAAGCATTTTGTGCTTGTGAAGTTCAAAGGAAATGGTTTAGACTGTTGGCTTGTCTTACTTCCAGATGTACTTGCAGTGAGCGAGCATGCATGACCTCATCATCAAGTTCTGCTTCAAATGTTTGTGTCTAGCATTTTCCAGTGAAGTAGTTGAAATTTAGTGCATAAATCCAAAGACTGGCATTTCTATCTAACTAAAGCTTTATGTGATTAAAAAAATAGCCTTGTTTAGATGTTTCTAGAAGTTGGCAGGATAACACATTATGTGATGATGGTAATGTGAGCAACGAGATATTTATTACAAATAAGTTAAGCACTTGGAACTTGTGAGTTGCAACATACATTGTGTTTCCTTGACTTTCAAGAGGCTAGTCACCAAAAGGTTTCTGCTTGTACTCTTCTAACTTTGCAGACATTGAAGTTAAATGCTTGTCTTCTTTTCTTCTTCGTTTATTACATGGATTGTCGTTTAGAGCCAGATAGATTCTTTTTCTTAATTTAGTGGGCCACAGTGGATGCAGTAAAGCAATAGAGAATTTCACAAAAAGGAGGGTAAGCTGAACTATGTAGACATATTCCTGTATGGGGTTGGTGATATCATACCATGCTATTCTTTAGCAGATCACACCTTTTCATGCTTTTATTTGGTAATTGTCATGTCCCCGGCATTTCCTTTTTTTACAGGATTTTTAACCCAGTTAGACTGATCCAGTTAATAAACTTCTGCTATTGAATCTGGATTTCACTAATTGTTCTCATTATGTGGGTCAAGTTGATTAAAGATTATGCCACTACCCAGCTGTTTGCTACTATCGGACACCTTGCAGTGAAACCAATATATAGGATTGTGAGGGAGGTTGTGAACTTAGAGGCAAACTTTCTTCACTGTGAAGAGGTCACCTGAGGAGATTCTGGGGGTGGAGAACAGCACTTCAACCTAGCACGTTAGGAGCATGTCCCTGCTACTTTTTATCTCATTGTTGGGACAGAATTGCTCGTTCCTAAAACCTTTTATTTTCCTCTTTGTTTTACTTTGATGAGAAGATTTAGCTTAATTTTTAAGCACTTTGCAAACATCTGTAAATTTATTGTGCCCTGCTATGCTTGCAAATATTTTGCTGCTTGTCCTATTTGGTATAATGTACATGCCTTTACAGATAACAGTGATTTTCCTAGAAATTCAGAGTCCTGGCTGCTCTAAACACAATTTTGCATATGATCTGTTATTTATTAGCTATGCCTTAACACATTGTGTCTTAAATATTGTCTGCTGTTGATGGCTGGGGCTGCTTAAGGATGAGATGTGTTAAGTTTCATAGTCTCTTTCAGTTTTAAGTCTTCATAAAGTGTCATTGTGATAACTGCAACTTAAAACACAAGAAAGTATTTCTTTACATGTCCTGACCAGGATTTAGAGACCTTTTGCATTTATTCCATGAGGAAGATCCAAAAGAGCGTGGTTAGGCTCCAGCAAATGGATTTCTGGGTGGCTGGAAGGCACAAAGAGCTGCCATGCCATGAAATTGCTTCTAAAAATTTAAAAGAATAAAGCACCTCAGCAAAACTGTTCCCCTCTGTCTTACGTTTGTACGTTTGTTACAGTTTGTTATGTCTATATATCTGTTGCTAGAAACTTTAGCTTTCAGATTAAAGGCAACTTGCTGATGGAAAGTTAGTCAAAATAATAAATTTTAGGGCTACCATCAAAACATCGCAAGGAATATCACAGATTCCAGTGACCAAGTTATGTGTATCTGCAAATACCTAAAGGTGTAAATATCAATATATGTGTGTAGACATGTAGAGATGCACTCTAAGTTAGGTCCTTTTAGTTAAAAAAATATCTGGGAGTTTTTGCAAGGAGCTACCTGAAAATGTGAATTCAGTGATTAACAGCAGTTGAAAAATGCTAGCATGTTTGAAATTATTAAACAGTAGGTGGGGAAATATCACTATGCCAGTGTATAGTTTCGATTCACTGATCACTGAAATACATGTTTAATGGATTTTTAAGTCATGCAGAAACAATACGATCTTCCCTTTCACAGAATAATTCCTACTTTAAGTAGCACAAGACCCAGCCTGAATGTAATAACATTATCAAAATGTGATAACAACATGTCCATACACTAATAAGAAGAAATATGTTAATAGGGACTGATAGGGACTATGGGTTGTGCAAGAAAAACTGAATGCACAATAAGTTATTAGAAAGGAGGTTTGAAAGACAAGAGAGTGTCTTTTTCAAAGCATAATCAGTGTTTTGAAACTTACTCTCAGAAGATTTAGTACTATAAAAGATTTAGTACTGTAAAAGATTTAGTACTATTACTTAATATTATAAATGGGTTCTGAGGCAATTAGTGGAAGATAAAGCCATTTCTGACTATCAGTCACTACTGCTGATCTGAATAGGACCTCTGGCTCAAGCCTTAAGCCACATGATTTCCAGAAAGAGCTATTTCATGAGAGAAACTTTTTAGTTCCAGACATAATCATTCAAAGTCCAGTATCTGCAGACTTTAGCTATTCTACTACATATATAGAACATATGATACTAATTTCATTAAGATAGTCATATAAATTCCATGGCAAGGTTAAGTACATAAGCATGTTTTCAGTGTAATTTTTCAACAACTCTCATTATTGGGATGTTCCCAAACAGTGCAAATGTGGGTAACACTGACATCCAACGCCTAAACTAGCACCTAAACTTTACATTTAAAATCTGTTTACACTGACCAAGACCATTAGATTCAAATTCATAACTTCAGTAAAAACTTGGAAGTATTCCTTCTACTGCAGAACTTTGCACAAAGCAGAGGCTGTTTCTGACAGATATCGTTCAGACTGCACCAGCTCTGTGAAAGGTTACACTCTTGGTTTGGTTTGTATCTGCTGTGGCTTCTGTCCTGCTGCTCATCACACAGCAAAGAAATTTCTCCATGGAATCGACATGTGATTCTTAGTACAGGTGGGGAGTACTTCTGATTAGGGGTGATTGTACTTTTTCTTCAAGTTCTGTCCAAATTTGTCACCATGGTTTGTGCTAATTGTGATGACAAGCACAAAAGGCAAAACTCCAGAAGTTAGTAAAACAGAAAATGTTAAAGAGAGATGATTGAGAAAAGCAGAAGGAACAAGATCATAGAAATTAATGTGATGAGAAATATAAGCAGAACATTTCTGTAGGACTTCCACTAGAAGGACAATGAGCTTTTAATTAAGATGTGGCAGACAGGCAGAAATTCAAGAAGTGCAGATGACAAATCAAACCAAGATGAAGATGATTGTCTTTCCAGTGCAGTAATAAAATTAAGAAGCAATGAAGTTACAATAACAGTTTCTGATTATCTGAGTTAAAGGGACTTTCAGCAACTCTCTTTGACATATTGAACTGATTATGCTTCTAATTTAGGGATTGTGGTATGTTTTAGCATAACTTTGCTCAGATAACAACTTGGAATCTGTTTCTTCCAGCCTTCCACAGTGAAGTAAAGGAGGCTGAAAAGAGCAGTCTTTATACAATCTTATCTGAGAATGCTTTCAGTATTTCTCCCCAACCACTGCAATGTGTCAGCAGCATTACTTTTTTCCTAGTTACTCAAGTAATAATTCCATTATTTCTCTGTATGTTTGTTCTCAAAATAAACACGACTTGGCAAAAGTTACCATTGTGTCTTCATTTTGAAGCCTGTAGGCAGTAAAACTGGCTAATAATATTTGAACCTATTAGAGAAAAGACATAGTAGAAAAGAAAAATAGTGGTTTAGTCCTCTTGTGGCTACTTGAATGACTATTAGAAGCAAATTCATTTAGAAAAAGTGTCCTTGTAAAGTAAAAAAAAGTGTCCTATGCAAGTAAAAATATGAGTCCATAATTAGGTCATATTTCTGTTAGTTTCATAAAGGAAATAAATGCTGTACTACCAGGAAAATTATCTTTCAGTTTGAAGTATAGTTCTTAACAAATAGTCTTGAACTGAGCATCATGCTATCAATTTATTGATAAGGCAGTGTCTCATTTAGTTCTTCTAACATTATCATTTTTTAAAAATAGCTTCAGGGAAGAAAATACTTCTTCTGGTTTTGTGATCTAAACATAGCTGGTTTTCATATTTTTAAATATTTAAGCCTAGGCCCAGAGCCAGTACCTGGAAACAGGAAGTATGCATCTGTATACTGTATCGATGCCAGTTTGAAGGGATTATCTTATTTTCTATTATCTTGTCTTCCACTTTAAAATGAGATTTGAGAGCATGTCCTTCAGCTGGAGAAGTTTCACAAGAGGGTCTGAATGAGCTGTGTAACGAGCTCAGCAGTGGGTGGAATGGCAGTGTCCAATGGTGTGCCCACTGAGCCTTTAATAAGGGTAACTAAGGTGTGCCAGTCTTGAAAGAAGAGTGAGTCAGGTGGACAAAATGTGTGTGCCCAACCTGTTCCTTGTGAACTGAAGTGCAAGGGGAAGAAAAATAATTTCTTAAGGAAGGATATTCTCAAAGGCATCTTCACTGACAAGAAGCAAGGGCAAGGTAATTTTAAAGAGTAACAATGTGCTTTGGTCATGAAATGATAAAAAATGTGTCTTAGTAGCCAGGATGCTTTGAACTATTCAATAAAATGTTCTTATTTGGCCATACTAGTCTCTAAGCATGGGCAGCTGCAGGGCAGAAAGGGTGCATGATCTGTCTCTCCCTGTAACCGCATCCTTGTGCAACCACGACTTGTACAGAAGAAAGAAAATCTCAGCTACTCCTAGAATCACTGCCTGTTTCTGGGATAAATATAAAAGAATTTTTTTTTTATCATATTGCAGCAGGTATCAGAATAAACCAGTTTTTCCCTTTTAAACATGGATAGGAAAAAAACACTGATTACATAGCAATATCATCATCATTGCTTTTTTATACTCCCCTTTAATTCTTCTGTACGTCTACATTTTGCAAGATCAAGTAAATGTGGTTATCTCTTGCAACACTTACTCTACATATTTAGTATGAAAATTTTCCTGTCAATTGCAAATACTGAAGATTCCAAGAAATTGTCATCACCTGAGCTGAGCCGTCAAATTGTTTAATAAGAATGATTTAAAACATGGGGTTTTTCTGGTTTGGTTTTTTTTTTTTGCATTTTTTTACATTTCCCGATTTTATTTATCTTTCTATGGAATAAGATCTAAGAAAAAAACATAGACATGTATGTAGATTGAAGCATAAATATACATATATAAAGAAGATGAACTTATTTTGCTACATTAAAATTCACAGCAGTGAAAATATGCATAGCAGCATTACAAATTCAGGGCTGTCAATTGTCAAGAGCAGAGATTTCTAATGCAATTTTCTCAAAAATGAAAGTAAAATCCAAGATGTCTTATGGCAAACAACCATCACAGATTTACATACCGGGTTGCCTTATCACACTGAAGAGGAAAAATTATTCTGACTTTTCCTATAAGATAGAAAACCAACGTAAGGAAATTATGCTTGGACTGTTCAGTGCTAGGAAGAGGAAAACTTTGGGCACTGTCCAAAGCAATGTGTGTAGGAATGCATTTTTAAAATGCTTCTACAGAAGAGTTTTGTACACCCCACCAGAAGACAAGTTCAATCTGAACTTTCTCCTCTTCAGCAGTGTGATCCATAAGCAAGTCAAACAAATAGAGAAAGGAGTGTTGCTCGTGGATTGTTTTTTGCTTTTCAGTCAGATTCAATCATGGTATCACTGCCTTGGAATGGGTTTGTGACATCTGCAAAGTGTTGGGAAAGAAATACAAATGTGCTATGAAACTTCAGTTTGAACACAGTAATAAGGGTTTGGGTTGGGGCTTTTTTGCATTTGATATCATGGGGAGGTGGGTGTGTGTATATGAATAAAACCTCTCCTAGCCCATAAAGAAATCTCCAGTTTAAGTTACTTAGGTATCATTTTCATATTTTATTTTTTCATACCAGAATATCTCCTTACAGCAAAGAAATAAAATAAAGGAAGAAGTAGGGAGGAAATTCATGTGCTACAAAGATTTGCTAAAATACCTAAAATGCCTAAACTTCAATGCAAATATAGAGAGTTGTTTTCGTTATACATCAAAAAAAAAAAAGCTTCATTGAGATACAAAATTTTTTGTGCTTAACTTAATCCAAAAAACTGCTGCAACTAGGAAAGTGTCATGGTGATAGAATAAAAAAATGTTACTGTAGCACAGAAGATTCAAATATTATTCTTACATCAAAGCATAACAGAGGCTGTAGATGAGTACAATATTTCCCTGTTATTACAGTTTTATAAATAATGTGTATTTATTATTTTAGGTATGTAGGAGTCTCACCACTGGCTGGTAATTCTGCTTCATGGATGTTTTTCCTGAAGGAAAACTGGTTCACAGCAGTGCAAAAGGGTCAAATGTCAGAACACACAGGAATAGGTCTGACATTATGAAAGCTGAGCAATATATCATGGTGTACTTTAGGTAAATCTTGACAAGACTCAGTGAGGAAAAAAGAAGAGCTCTGAAAAACTGTTCATTGCCATTCCCCTTGGAGTCTAGGAGATCCACAGTGTTGGCTTGGTAAGGTGTTTATCCACACTGCCTGCACAGAACTCTCAGAATACAGAGGGTGTATCTTAAGATTTGGACTGGTTTTTCTTCTAGGAAACACAGGAGGAAAACGAAGAAAAGGGAAAAAAACCCCACCTTCTTAATTTTTTTAGACAGAATATATTCAAAATCAATAGAAAAAAAATTATTGTTATTTCTGCTATTGGCTAACTAAGAAACTGAAACAAATGAAAGATAACACATGAAAGAGAATACTGTTTACATTTTTTTCTTCAGAAAAGAGAGGCACCTGCAAAAGAAAAGGCATTCCCAGGTAAAATATGAGCTAAAACTCAAAATGCCATCAGAAGAAGGATATCTAACTATTAAGCTTTAATGTGACCTTTCTCACCCAAAAAACATCTCAAGAAATGTATACATTAAGCTGCTGGCTCTTGCTCCTAAACTTTTTCAAGTCATAGATTCCCAGATGTGTTCCTCTGCAGAATTTTCCAGGTCAATAGCTTTCAAATTGTTTAGTTCCATATAAAACATGAATTTTAAATATGTGTAAATTAAAAGTGCTCCTACAGTGAAAAACATTGACTTCAGCAGATTCTCATGAATGGAACATGAGCAGTTATCAGAAAAACAGCATTCTTGCTGAGAGTCTGCCTTAAACATTCATATTTCTGATTTTCTCCTCCATTCATCTTCACCCAAAATTCACTTATATCGTGAGCTAATATTTTTGTTTGCTTGGTTTTGTTCCTAGGCATGGAGTTTGGATTAAGATCACTTAAGATGATGTAGGAGTTTGGGAGGACAAAAAAATGTGCTGGAGAAGTGTGGGGGGTTTATTTAACTTAGGTGCAATTAGGGCTTTCAAAACAAAGTGTTGTTTGTTGAGCTGCTAACTAATTGTTTGATAGGAAAGCATTGCAAAACCATCTGTTGAGGAAACAGCATTATGGAGATGAAAGCTCATAATGCAAGTCTTAACAAAGAGGAAAATGTGTGAAATAAGCTTTCTTATATGATTCAGGAAAAAGGAGACATTTCCTGGGGAAGTTAAAAGTGTTGCAGGCTCAGAGGCCAAGGCAATTTAGGATGTAATCTCCGAGAAGAGGCGACTCTCCTCTTCTCTCACGGTTTAAATCAATTAAATGAAGGGATATAAAATGAATGCTCATAGTCTCTTTCAAAGACTCGAAATAAATCATGCTGTTAAGTGACACTCCCTTCAGTTTCTGTTTTACTTCTGGCCCTACCTCACTTTTTCGCTTACACAGTACATGAAGTTCCATTTTTAGACTGAAGACATCCTTATATACACACTCAAAATCCAAAAGTTTCATATTGCTCTATACTTTTCAGATGTTTCTTACATGAAAAGTTCCTTTATTGCAAAATATACAAATACTTATGTCTTTGTGGTAAGAGAATAAAGATCAGTATCCCTAATATTATTTACTTAGAATAATTTATCTAATGATTATTACAAAGATAAGTACATTATGTGTCTCACTCATTTCTTTTTAAAGGAATTTTTGAATTTTTGTCTGTGGTATAGAACAACTATGCTATAAGGCTTGGAAAAAAGTATAGAATTGCAGATATAGATTCAAAATTCTAAATTTTTGCAAATCAGGGCCAAGTCTGTCTAAGAATCAAACTTCTTATCTAATCCCTCTTTCATTTAATTAATAAAATCAAAACAGTAAATCTAAACTACCTCAACATTCAACTCTCTCTATGAGAGAGTATTTAACACCTGGATCTGTGTATTAGCAAATAATGGTAAAAGTGGTAACGTTTCAAGTAAAAGAAAAGGGAAGACAACTTAGTGATGCTGAATCCTTAAAAGGATCTTCTCTCTGTTGATGGCTGAGCATCATGTTCTTAAACATGATAATGAGGGCACACTGAGGAATATTCTGTGATTTGGTTGTCACTAAAACTAAAGACATCATCTGCAATATTAAATAACAAAAAAAAAAGAAGATATGCTCTTTGTGCACATTTTAGTCTTATTCAAGATCTAATATAATCTGTTTAATTTTACCACCCACCACCCCTCTAAAGTAAACAGTTACAGCTCCTCTGAGGTATATAGAATTCACAATAGAAATCTAATATTTTATATTAATGCAAACCTACCTTACCTATGGGCTAGAAAGATAGAAGTGACACAGAAAGCCAGGTAGCCAGGTATTTTATTGCTTTGATACAATTTTGTACTTTGAAAGTGTTTATTTGGAAAGGATGAATCATTCAAAAATCTTTTTTTACAGGTTATTTATTAAGGTGCAATGACTGGGGGAGGATTACTTATACCCAACACAAACAAGAAATTCCTAGCACATCAAATCCTTTTCTAAAGTGACATTTAACAATGTTTGCTTACTGTGCTTAAATGGGCAGAGTTATTTATGTAGCTAGATATTATTATTATTGTTATTGTTATTATTATTATTGCCTTTGGCTTCAAATTTAAAAATTAATTCACAGACATCATTACTGCATAGTCCTTTGAATATACCCTAAGGTCTTCCAGCTGCATAAGCTTTAGCATTCTACCCTAGGACCTGTCACAATGCATCATCTCTGAGCTGCACCTTATTTAGACAGTTACTTCAGAAATGGATTCCATGAATTTTTGTTTGTGGCTGTTTCAATTCAGCTCACAAACTGGGATTCTGTTACACCTTGTGCTCAGGCAAATTAACATCTGAACAATATTTGTTTGTTGATCTACAGGGTGATTCATTACAAGCTGCAAATCACAGTTACTTCTGAGAAGGCTCCATATTGTTAAAGTGTGCCTTGCAGTAAGCAGAACTGCTGAGATAATTACAATTTGAAACTTGAAACTTAAAGGTTACTTCAGTACAAATACAGGGAGCTGAGGTTTGGAGGCATTTATTCGAATCCATGAATAATTAGAAATGCTCATATGCTTATACAATTGAATTTATTAAAAAAACAAAAGGCTTAATATCATCAGGAACGTAACTAAGAAATAATTTTGTCTCCATTATGCTAGGTAAGTAATGAACCAATAATCTTGTTTCCCAGATCATTATATGTGTCTGTCTCACAACATGTTTGCATGTTTGCACCTGTTTCACAAATATTGTTCTGGATGTACCTTGGATCATCAGCAAATTGAGAAAAAAGAAAAAGTAGAGATTTCCTAAAATGGAAGATGGTATAAGTATTACTACATTGGATTTTTTTTACTTCAGTAAAAAACAAAAAATTCTTTTTCCTGCTTCATAAATACAGTAGAACTTTCTTGTTCTGTGTTTCTCTGGTTACCACAGTGACATCATTGTTTTGTTGTGGTTTTCTAGGGAAAGTGGTGACTTGCTCTTGATCACAATTATTCACGTTGTATTAGTTTCTGTGTTGTCATCTCTTTCCTTTGTTTGTTTAAAATTACATTGAATAAGTAAATATTTCATGAACATTTTAATCTAATTGTGCAAAGGAATACAGAAAACAAGAACGAAAAAAAAAAATGTATAGCAAACAAGAACTTTGGATTACTTTTCCAGAATGTGAGGGAAATTCAAAACTCAGAATTACAATGGGTCCATTTGCAGATTTTTATAATGCAAAATAGAGGAAAAAACAAAATGTTGGCAGAAGTGCTAGTCCAAGTCGCTGTAACCTGCATTAGTTTAATTCTACTTCTCCATTACTGACAGCTAAGTTAATGCAGCAGCATTAGATTACTGTGGGGTTCAAAATGTTGTGGTGCTTGTTCAATTGAATTACATCAGCAAAAGTCCTTAAAATTGAGAAGCTGTACCAGCAAAATTGCATTTTTCTCAGAAGAGCTTACATAACTCATTTACCACATTGGTACAGTGTGATCTCTTTAATACACCCTCATTTATACCAAGGGTGTTTTGCTTCTTCCATGCCTGACTATGCTGGCATGGTAAAGCACAACAGAATTGAAAACATTTCAGAATACAAATGTATACTATTTCTCAACCTTAAAAACCCCTGTGCAGGCAGAACAATACATTCCATCATGAGCAATTTAAGAGGCATGTTTCCCCATATATTTTTTCTATTTCTATTTGTTATCCTCAGCTTAGCTTACAAATTTTTATTTGTGATAGTTCCCTTCCAATATTATTATCATTAGGCTTGTTGATATTTATATTTTAAAGACAAATTTGTTTCTCTGAAGGAGATGCCTGTGAAAGAGATTTATCAACAAAAGGATAAGGACAGAAGGAATGCTTCTTTTTCTTAGTCCTTTGAAAGAAAGTCAGCTTTGAAAAGTCTTATCACTGTACTAAAGATAATGTTGCAGACTGTTAAATCACAATTCAATTCCTCAAAGGAAGTTAATTAATCTTCAAATGCATTTTAATCACACATCCTATGGATTTCAGCATAGCTCAAGCATTAGGTACATGAGACATTACTTTTCAATAAAAGGTGAAATGAACATTTGAGAAGTAGGAATTTTAATCAAAACTACATTAAAAGGATATAGCTTGGGATCCACCATGCTGAACCTCCAGATGACTGGGTTTATTTCAGATCAATGTTGCTGCCCTATTAAATTATTAAATATAAAAATTATATTTATATATAAAATACTAAATATAAAAATTATTATTACTTGCCAGCTGTACTGAGCTGCTGGTGGCAGTTCCCAGCCTGCTGGCAGAGCCCTGTGCAGTAATTAGCACCCAGTGCCACAAGTGCCCAGCTTACCTGGGCAGGGGGCTACAGGCCAAAGGTCTCACTAACAGCAGGGGGGCAAGGCAGGATAATGTGTGCTGCCTATCCTGGCATGCATTTTCTCTTTCAGAGCTAATAACTTGGGAATTTTTGGAAAATTTGCACAGAAACCTTTTCAAGGAACTTTGAAAACTTTCAAGTTAGATATCTCTATTCAATTCCCTTTAGCAAAGTGCATTCAATTTGGTGTCCATTACAAATAGACCCATTAACTAAATTCATTTGCTTTTAACAGGGACATTTCTACTAATGCTTTCTCTTTTGTTGCTTCTTATGATCTTTCAACTATTTTAAAGAGATGCTGTCTGTATATTATTTTTTAAAAAAGCAATTTCTGAACTCTGAATTTGGTTAAGACTGTGTCTCTGTTTTAAAATGTCACTTACTAAGTACTTTCTTTCCCTCTGCCGGAATTTTTTTTCCCAGTATAACAATTTTCTCTGACACTTTTAACTCAATAACAGGAATTTTCAACTTTGAGGTTGGTGACCTCCTTTATAATAAGTCAGCTTTCAACTACTCTTCATTTTAGTGAAATAACCTCATAACATTTTCCATAGCAAGATGCTATGATGTAATTGCTGTTGAATTATGATCACTGTAAGATACTGTGAACAAGAAAAGCCTAACAAGCAAAGTGAAGTAATAGCTAAGCATATTTTCTTCATATAAATAGTCTATTGCAAAATTTTTCTGTGTGCAAGTTCTCCTTTAATAGGCATTGTATTATAAATGCATGATGTTGGTGGAAGAGATGTTCATTCTGAGGAGACGTGGGATTATTTAAATTGATTATTTCTCAATGCAGCTGTTCCTTTAACATATGGGGAAAAAAACTTTGTCTCATTTGTCAGCTGGAAAACAGTTAATTAGATTCTCTTCCACATGTAGATCTAATTAGGCTAATAGCTATAAATAAGGCACCTGACAGACATGAGGCTTCTTCTCCTCACCTGTGCCCTGCCACAACATTTTTTGTAGACTAATCCTGTACTTAGGAATGTTGTTTTTCACAAATATCCCTTCAAACAGGTTGTTTAGTTTCAGCTCTTGGAGGTTTCACAAGCCACCTGATGACTGGTGGGTATTATTTAGAGTATCATATTAATGATTTGGGTTATATTGTACTGTTGGTTTTGCTTAGTTGGAAGATGGATGTATTTCTGTTGTAACATCATGCCTAAAATTCAGCTAGGAGCCTCCTATGCTTTACATACATAGTGCCAAGAATTTGAAAACTGTTTGATGTGCACCTACAATAAACAAAAACGTATTGAATGCCATTATCAGCTTTCTACTGTTCCTTCAAGAAAAAATCAGGTATTTCAGGGTACAAGTTGAGAATTCTTTTAGTATGAAAGCTACTTAAGTTGAGAAATGAAGTGCTATTAGACAGGCACGATGTTTCCTTAAAAACAGAAACAAAACAAACAAAAAACCCCTTATATTTTAGTAAAAGAGAATTCAGTTAATAATCATTAATTATAAAGCCACTCTAAATCTTAAATCTTATGATTCTGCTGAATTTAAATCCTGAGAAAGATAGAATGGAAAAAAAAAAAACTTTCTTCATTACTTGCTGCAGTGCTGGACTAGTCCAGCTCACCCCATTGTATGAAATCTAAAATGTGGGTTGAGAGTGAACTTTGGCTCCTGTTGGGCCAGTTTTCCAGAATGTGCTTTCTAAGGCTGCTTTAAACAACTTTTGATATGTACCAGTTAATGAAAGGGAAACACAGTGATTCTCTTAGACTGAGATTCCTAGGACATGTTATGCCTAAATAGGTAAAGGAGGAGAAGGCATCAAAATTACAGGAAAACCTTCTGCAAGGGTTTTTTATTGCTTTTTAATCTGATGAGAAATGTAAAGTAAACTGTGTTAGGCTTTGATTGCCAAATTCTGTGGATGTCAACAAAAAATCATGCAGGATTACTGATTTCAAGGGCTTGGATGTGGAGGACAAGTTATTTTTTGCAAACACAACAGTAAAGTGCATATCTCCTGAAGGGAGCCTTACAGTACCTAGAAAGTAGCATTATGTTTGGGTTTTTTATGGGACTATATAGTTTTACTCTTTGCAAGTGAATTTTCATTTTTGGTGGATAAATAGCCACCAGCCATATTCACACAGGAAAGAAATTAAAAAATTTATTTTCATTTCTTTGCTATGAGGGCTGGCTTAAGGCTGCTCTGATCCCATTCCAGTTACTTCATTCAATGACAAGCTTCAGAAAATCAGCTCTAAAAGTGAGGACAGCTACAGTTCAGTGATAAAGTCACATCAGAGGGTCTCCAGAAGCCAAAACTGAAAGACCAAGGCATTAGCACTGAGTGTGCAGACTGAAACCTTCTTTAGTAGTCTTCTAAACAGTGGAAAACTCAGCAAATAGAAAAAAAAAAATCTGTTTTCCAGCTGCCAGTATATAAAGAATCAATTTTAGGAGAAAAAAGAAAGTAGTGGTTTGTGATCTGAAATCACAATATGATATGGAGGAAAGCTTTCAGTCTACAGACTTCTTCAAAGACAAATGTGAAAGGTAACAGCTTGACAGTAGGCTTAAATTTGCTGTGCATTACTTAAAACTTCATTAGTTAGTATTCCACAAATCAAACTGTTGAATGCTTCCATAGAAAAGTTTTGTGATGCAGGGAAGGGGCAATCTATAGAAAATATTTCAGTCCTCAATTAAAACAGTATTTGGGCATAGATATGCAAACAAATACCCTATTTTAAACAACTATGGCAGAACAGTTTGGGGAAAAAAAAGTATCTAAAGATTGACAGTATTGCAAATATCCATCTCTTGAGAAATAAGGCAAGAAAAATTAAGTAAAGCAATGAGAAATAGATTTTTTAGCTTATTTTTTATTTATTCCCTTCCTTCTAAGCAGAACCAAACAATTTATTCTCTAGAGCTCTGAAAGGTTAATCACTTGCAGGAAAATAAGGATGTGAAGAATATCTAAGTAATAAGAGCTAAAAATGTCAGATGCCTGGGGATAAAGCAAATATTTCTGTGTTTTTAAATCACTGGCTATTGTGATTTTTTTAACACAAGGAAGGATATTATTTTAAATAAAACATTACCTTCTGCATAAGAGGAATTGCCAATGGATGCAAAGGAAAAAAAATCAGTTTGGAAGTGGTGAAAGGCTGAGACCAGCATTCACCTTTTCAGTGAGTCAGAGCAGCAGGCAGGGAGCTGCTCTGCTGCTGGAAATCACACTCCCATGCATGCCCAGCAACAGGCAAGCACCAGCTCGACTCTTTCCAGAGCTGCCAAGCTACATGTAAGGCTAGGTTCTGTAGGAAAAGACACTCAGAAACTTAATGGTGCAGTATATTCAAAGGGTGTTATACCACCCCTTTCTTAATCATCTTACTGAGCAAGGAAAAATAACTGGATCATTGCACATAGAAATCTGTTTTCAAAAAATATCGGTTTTCTCCATAGCAGTTTTTCTGGGTATTTCTCAAGACATTAAAAGGAATGGTTTTCAAAACTTGCTCAGAAATCCCTGTTTCTGAGGGGAGTTTGCATCTGAACACTGCAAGTCTATCAGCTAGATACCTTTAAGATGTAATATTTCCCCTGTAATTTAGGGGCAAGGGGCAAATGAAAAATGTTTCAAGGTTTATAAATTCCTGGTATATAGTCTCTTGTTACCCTTTCCAGTAGATTACTGTGGTTGCTTAGGCTTGTCATAGTGCTGGAGCCAGAGAATCAGGATGTATTTTACACATATTGGATTTAGGGCTCAAGAATGGAACAGTATTTTAAAGCTGATTATTTCAGAAAGCTAATTCTCTAGCTCCTGTGACAAAAAAAATAATTAGTGCTTAGTGTTGTGCCTCCTGATTACCTGTAAGTGCTTTTGGTATTGAAAGGTCTGGAGATTTTTTTTTTTTTAAATCTTGCTTTTCAACTATTTTCTTTCTGCTAATTTGTTTGTGTTGCTCTCTGTCTTCATGACTCAAAAAATGCATACAAATTTGTAGAAGCTGGTTTGCAGAAGTGTAAATTTGTCCTCTGCATTCTCCTGCTAACTTTTATCACTTTATAACCTGCAATGAAGCGATTGGAAGAGATTGCCTTAGTGGTAAATACAATTTCTATGAAGCACCTTCTAAATCATGTTCTGATCATACACTCCAATCTGTTTTGTAGGGCATGCTCCTGCTCCAGGCTGTAGCCTGCTTTCATTCCCTTGCTCCCTACAGACAAGTTCATGGTGCAATCCAAGGCAGTCCCAGAGCAGGCAGAAACAGAATGCGGCTTTGGCTGCAGGCTTCTCTTTGGTTGACAATGAAGGCATTTTAAACAGAACATTTTTTCACACACTGCACTTTGTGATTGAAACAGATCTATTGCTTAAATGACCTTTTTCACAGTTGGGCAGAATTTGGTTAATTTTGTGAAGGGTTGTATCTCCCAGGGCACCACGTTCTGTGGATACACTAAATGATCTGTCCTACATTTTAGATGTATCAGAGCCAGAGTTAATTAAAATACATACACGCTGTGTAATATAACAACAGCACTGAGGCCAATCTGGCTCCCAAGGAAATTATCTACGCTAACCAAAAGTTATTTTCTCTCTACACTGTGTAGCTGTTCCTTTTATTAAACTTATTGAAACCATTTTAAGCTTTGAAATTCTGTGGCTTTTTGGATGGATGGTGTTTTCATCAGACATTATTCATCATCCTAAGGCATATGTTCTGCTTTCAGAGCAGATATGGGCACTTCTCAGTAATTTGTTCCTGTTAAGAATTAAAATGCATTTAAAATGTTTCATATTGGCAGAGCTGGAGATGATAGTCTTCTTTACTTATCCACATGGCAGAAAATGCATAAACTGTAATAGTGTCAATATTTCTTCATTAGCCTAATCTAGCACCTGTGAGATGATGGTTTGTTCATTATATTCTTAAATATATGTGTGTGTATATATATATATATGTCCTTCTTGTACCTTTCTTATCTAGAATAGTGTCTTCTCCTCTTACCATCAGTTTTAATGATATCTTGCTATGAATATGCTTATACCTATTCTGGCTGTGAAAGTTTATCAGACAACTTTGTTCCTGTACAGATAAGAAACGAGTCATGGAGCTGATTCCTTTCATTCTCCTATGGGCAAGTAAAATGGATTCTAGGGAACTGACTTCAACCAAGGTGGTCAACAAATTTGAGGCAAGGGCTCTGCAATGAGGACCATGAGATTTTTGAAGCAGTACAAATACAGTCTCTAGGATTTCTTCAGTGAAAAGTGCCTGTTGAAATCTCGCTGAAAGAGCCATGTCCTTGAATTTAAGACCTTCTGAAGGTCTTAAATTAATTATAATATTTATTTAAGATTCATGATAAATTTATGAAGAATATCCAAACAGCTTTCATTTTAAACCAGCAAATGCTACTTCTTGCTTTGGAGATGTGCAGATTATTTCAAAATTATATTGTGAGGATAATGTTACAAATATACACATACAAATAAATTATTAATTTGTTTAGACCAAAGGACACAATCTTTTTGGTGCAAGAATTCAAATATGCTACAGAGGTTTATGATGGATAAAATTACTTTGATCCAGTTTGTCAAAGATGCATAGGGTATCCACATTTTCAGAGCATTGAATACTTTTTTGGATATGGTTTGTGGGATGCATTTCACAACAGACTCCATTTCTCTTTTGAGCACTGTTAGTAATAAAGCAGCTTTGTAGGTTTGGACAGGCATTTTCCACTGCCCTCTTGTCACATGCAATAATGTCATATTAGCACATCCAGAGAAGTAACAAGTACATCCTACATCTTGACCATAATTAGTTTTCTCACCCCTGCCATTTCTAAAAGAGAGTTCCACTCCCTCCTCCCATCATGGTGGAAAATCCCTCCTTATACCTGCCCCAGTCTTGCACATGACCACCATATGTTCATTTGTTCTCAAGGCAATACTCTTTTATAGCTCTTTCCCTTCATTAATGTTTAATCCAGCAGATATGCCTAGAGGGATTAAGTTTATTCCCTTGGCCTTCATTTTTTCTATGCTGAATTATATCACTTTCTTTTCTGCCCTATTGTAAGAACAAACTGTGGATCCCTTCTGACAGGTTTTGTAGCAGCCCTTCTCAGTTTGAACTGACATGGCTTTAAAAACTATTGCACAGAAAGACAGATGGAGTTTCTGGTTAATATTTTAGTTTTGTGTTCCATGTAAGTGAATTTTTGGGGGGGGTGTGTGAACTGAGAAGTGGTCTGCAAAGGAGGAGCAATCCTAAACCAGACTCATTACTCTGTGCAAGGAGTCAGACCTGAGAGAGGTTGAGGAGGGGACAGAACAGATCTCTAGGAGCTCAGTAAGGAAAAAAGAGATATTGTTTCAAGGCACTGTGCTTTTGTAAGGCTGTAACTCAACAAGGGCAATAGACCTTTCTCCTAACCTGTGATCCTGGAAAAAAATGACATATCTTGGAGGATGCCTGGTGGGGAAGAGAGCTTAAACTCAATGTAAATAATTATTTGGTCATCTCTTTTAAGAGGCCAAAATATGTTGCAAATACTTTCCTTAGGAATAACTCTGAAAAGAATGCCTCATTCAAGGGAGATCTGGAGTTCTAACAGACACAAAATCCAGCTTTGCATGCTTGTGTTTTTATTCAGGACAGCCTAATAGGAGGCAGAATTCTTGTAGGTCTCGAAATAAAAAGAAGCAAAAACTGGATATACTGACCTGAATCCATAATTAACAACTCTCCATTCATGGTAATCATACTGCACTTTCTTGGCCTTTTATAAGGCAACTGGCACAGTTGGGCCTTCATCTTAACTTAGCTCTTCTAAGTTACTCTAGGAGAATTTTGTTATCTGGAGCAAAAAAATAATTGTAACCTAAAAGGAATTCATGAGGCAAATTTTTAGTCCTTTCAAGAGATAACAAATGGATAGAAATTGGGTCAAGTATCAGGAAATAAGCTTATCAGTGGCTACTTCTTTTGCCTCTTTCTCTTCTCCAGCCACTTCCCCCTCCCCTGACGGAAGATCTTCAGATTCAGAATTTCCTGGCACCACAACTGAAGGTGCAGCTTGGAGTTCTGCAAAGGCATCCTAGATAGACATGGTGTGAAATTAGTTACATGCAGTCTGAGAGTTTAAGAGCAAGCTACAGCAGTGTAATGTCTCTGTAAGCCTGGAAGGAAGCAGAATGGAAGTGTAGCTCAGGCGTTGTGTTGGCTGAATTCTGGCAGCTGCTGGAGCTGCCCGTCAGCCATGCGGGCATCTCTGGAATGCCAGCTCCTGCTCTCTGACAGCCCCAGCTCCAGCTGCTATAAAAGTAGAAAAAAAAACCAAACCACCAACTAAAAATCTGCTGCAGTCTCATTGAGTATTGCTGTGGAGTACACATCAGGCATTATTTTCTGATGCTTACCTTTGGGATAATGTTGATTCTTCTCTACCCACACGGCTGTTTGGGATCTGAGACACTAACAGCCCTAATATTTTGACCTTTTCTGCCTTTCATTTCTGAAGAGCTAACAATAAATGCTTCCTCTCTCATCTAAATACTTATTTTCCAAGAATTTGTCTTCTTTTTTCCAAAGAAAATAAGCTGTCTCACATTATAAACCTCTCATCATTCTCACTCTTTTTCTTCTGGACTCTCTATTGGCCTTTTCATTTGAGAACATGTTTCAAACACACCCAGTCTTTTGGCTCGGTGAGATCCCACCAGTATCAACTGAAATAAAATAATAACCCCTTCCTCATATGCTTATTAATGTGTATCAGTGTCACATCAAAATTTGGAGGAGTTTTGCCATAATCTATATGCTTTGAAGTTTTTGGTTCATTATAACACCAGAATTTGCCCTAGATGTCAGCTCCATACTGAACATTTTTAAAGCTACTACACAAACGTTTCCCATTTGCTCTATATATGTGCATCTAGTTAATTATTTAAAATATTAAATAATGGTACACATGTGAACCTGTCTTGCTTCCATGGAACATCTAAGGGATATTTCTTTGTTTTGCTTTAGGATGAGACACATACAGTGACTTTGTGCAAATCTTTCTACTTATTTATACAATTCTCCATGACGTAAAGTCTCCATAAAATCTCTCCACACACAGAGTATAGCTGAAGTTCCATTGATCATTCTGAGTTTGAGATAGATTCTTTTAAGGAGGAGGAGTTTCTTAATGAAACTTCATTAAGACATAAAAATTACAGAAATAGAAATGAACTCTGTTAGCAGTTAGCAAGAGGCACAATGCTCAATCAATATTCAATATCATATCAATATTCAATCAAACTTTGTCTTGGAAGCTGCTGTTGTTGTTGTTGTGGCTTTTGGTTGGTTTTTTTAAGAGTTAGGTATGTGATGCTTCTAGTAATGAAGAAATCACGAAAGAAAATCAGATTGTTGTGGATAACTTACTCTTTATTTCTCCCTATGAAAACCAGTTAGTACTTCAATATTAAATATCTCCTGTTTTGTCTAGATTTGCCAGTAAAGTCTGTGCATAATGATAGTACATAAGGACACCTTTGCAACAGAGAGGTTTCAACAAGCAATGTTTCTTGTTCTCTGTATAGAAATCACTTTTCAAGGAATTGCTCCTAGACATTACACTTATTTTCTGGTTAGAGATATAAAAAGTAATTCTACAGTGCTTTACTGAGAATTCTTATCTGAACAGATTCTTACTACTTGGGAGATCCTAGTAATTGAGGGGACCTCACTGAGTGTGTAATGGAGTTCTCAGCTGCTCATCAAAGGCTGTTTTGTTCTGGGCCCTCAATAATTGGCATTAACAGTATTCACTGCAGCGATGAATGGGGTTAAGATAACCTTCTATAAGTCTTCTATTTATGTAATTTTTTTATTATTTTGCTATAGGAGTTTGTACTAGATCAGATATCATTTTTGAGATTCTGGTTGAGGGGAAAATGTAGTTTTGATTCTATCTTTCTGGAGTGATTGTGACTGAAATCAAAAGCTAAAACTTACTTTTCAAAGTGTGAATGATCATGTTGAATTTTATTGGCATACAAAATCGCAGTTACTCAAGTAATTCCAAGTACTCACTCTCAACTGCTCAAAGTCCTTCAAACAAAAACTGGTGTAATTTTTACCTAATCTAGTTTTTATTTTAAAAGAAAGAAAACTAGCTCACATACTTTAAACTTCACCTCCATTTCTACTTTAAGGTTAATGACATTTCCATCTTTCTGGAAATTGTATTCCTCCCTCAGTTGAACTAATAAGCAGGAGTTCTTAGTTCACCTTGTTTGCTAATCAGTTGTGTAGGAGTAATTTTTTCTCAAGGTCCTTAATTGTAAGCTTCACACTCAATATGCTGAATCTGATAATGAATTATATCCAGGCAATTTAATGTTCTTTATCAATTTTGTGTTGTTGGAGATTTAAAAACTAAAATAACCCCAACAGAATTCTTGCACTTAATGTCCTAGCTTGAAAACTTTCCATTTTTTATGGACTAATAGGGCTGTGTGTTTTCTTGTACTTTCTCAAACATCTCAGAGCAACACCAGTACAATTTCAAGAATCTTAAACCATGAAAGTGCTGTCATCTGCTTTGTATCAACATCATTTTATGGGGTTTTAGCACAGAGGACAGTTTCCTGGGAAAATTAATATGCAGTTTTAGCCTGGTTTGCCCTGTGAATGTCAAAGTCTGATTTGAACTACATTATGGTTAATGGTGATGGTTTTCTATTACCTCTGACCGAAATTTGATCCCGCTTCTGTAAACGATTCTGAATTTTCAGAATGTTCAGAATTTTACTGCACTTCTACATATTGCATAGCTCATCTGTTCAAGATGGAGAATGTAGTTCTTGAATCCCTTGCCTATCCTGTTTCATGAAATAAAACAATTAATTTTGTTCCACTGGGATTAATTGGTAGCAACAGAGTTACCTACAGAATATTATGCACAATGCAATACTCACTTTAGCAGTTTCTGCAAAATCAACATGCTGCATAATTTCATTTTTATAGCTCTTTTTATGCTTGAAATGAAGGAAATGTCATGCCATTTTTGTTTATTTTAGTAATTATTTGAGGATCTTAGAGAGTTCGCTGGGAAAAAAATCTTCTGAAGGATTTGCTTTTCCTAGCAAATCATACTCTGTCCAGCTTGTTTTGTCATGCCTTTGGGTAAACAACTGAATGAGAATGTTGTTAGAAGAGGAAAACCTTCTCAAGCAATTCCTCACCAGATGGTATGGCTCAAAGAGACAGCTAGATCCCAAGCTGTACAGGAGGGCAGTGTCTTTACAGTAAAACTAGTAAAAGTAGTTAATAGCTAAAAATTATAGGGATGGCTCTGTTTCAAAATCAGCCAGGCAAGCATGTGTCAGCGTTAAAAGGGATGTTTCTACAGCAACAAGGATGGTCAGCATCTGCAATGGACTAAAGCCATCCTTTAGGCACCATGCCAAATGGCTCACTGCTCAGTTATGGGCTTGCTATCTGGTGTTAACCTCTTCATATGCAAAGATTAATCTGTGTGGTTTAGCCACTTCCCTCAAGTGTCTTTTCTGTTTTGAAGGTGACATCCCCAAATTAATACCCAAAGAGTAATTCCAGTCCTTAGTAAAGGCAGATTTACTGTAGACCTCTCTTAAGTTTCTGTCAGAGCATCATAATATTTTAATTTGTTGCTGTAGATCATCTGGTTACTGCCAAATGAAAATTAATGGAGAGATACTGTAGAACAAGAAGTCTTGGAGATGCTTTTGTTCAGATTTGTCTCTTCAACTTCTTTCAATAATCTACACAAAACTCTTGGGTTTAATGTGTTTGCTTTCTTTTCCTTTTCCTTCTAATTGTTTTTTTTTTTTTTTTTTCTCTCAGCAGGAATAATCTGAATTACTTTCTCCAGACTTGGGGTTCCACTCAGCTGGAAATCATATTAAGCAATTCTTTATCTTATGAGAAATGTGAATGCATTTGACATGCCATGTACTCTCACCAAGAAAACACTGTGCTCCTGCACAGTGGGAATGCCTGGGAATGCCCACCACGCCCTTGCCAGTCTCTCATTTCTCTTGTCATACAATTCAATCTTAAATAATTTTTTTAACATAGATCTCAGATTAATTTGAAGATCACAACTCTGAATATAATTGTGCTGAGTTTCTTTTAATTTTTTACCTGCTAGCCAATTTTTTTCCATATTGGGAGTTCCCAAGCAATTATTTTTTTCTGGGGCGGAGGGGAGGGAGGAGAATCTTCTTCTAAAATACCATGTGTTGTGCAGAGAATTCTCAAGAAAAATACACTCTAACTTCCTTGTAATTATGAGGTTTCACAAGCTGCTCTGTTCTTTGAAAGACACCAGCCTATTCAAACACTACCAAAGCTCAAATCTTTTCTGGTCCATAAAAAGTTTTCTGTTTCAGCCATTCCGTCACTGCAATTTTTTTCAACTAAGTAACATCAGCTCTTTTATTGATAACTTTTCTTGACTGCCTTGCTTTTAATTGTGAATCTTGTAAGCATTGAGTGAGAGGTATGAAATATAAAATGAGGATTATTTTAGATTACAGAAAGTAAAATCAAACAAAAAGAAAAATCAAGCTATGCTTTAAGATCAGTTTGCCACTGGCTTTAAAAATAAGAAATAACACTGCTACAAATCTAAGTAGAGCTCCCTCACCATGACTTTTTTTTAAATTTAGACACGTATTCACAGCATAAATCTCTTTCTATTTCTGGACATTACTACTTCCCAAAACCTTGGTTTAGTTACCCTGCTCCTGTACATCCCAAGGTTCAGTGCTGACAGTATCATGAGTGCAGCATTTTTCACTGCTACCACCTTATGGTCACTTGGGGTTTTAGAGGAACAAGTGAAGCAAATAATTCAAGGCTTTGAGGATAATTTTTTCCTGAGAATTATATGATTAAATCTTGAAATAATCATGCCTCACTCAAAAGGAAAAATCCCTAAAGAAATGCAAAATATCTGTATATGGTCCCCATGTAATTTCCCTTATCTGTTCCAATCATTTCGGACAGATTAGTCGTCTTGAGAGCCTTGAAATAAGAATTCTTGAAGTCCTGATTTGGCAGGTGTCTGCTTTGGTCTCTTCCCAAGGAAATACCACCATTTTCTAAAGTTGGAGTAGGCTGGACAGTTCTCTCTAATCCCTACCATTCCATTGCTCATATAAGTCCTTTTGACAAGTGCCAAAGTTTTGGTGACCTTTCTCTTTGCCTGGTTTCCAGTGGTGAAAGAGATTTGACAACCATGGCTTTGCTTGATTGCATTAATAAATAATGTATTCAGTAATCTAACAGTTTAATGTCTTCCACCAGAATTAATAAAGTGCACACAGGTGATTATTTTTTAGCTGACAACCCCTGTATGCTACCTTTCAGTCATGTTTTAAAATAATATTTTGTTATCATGAGGAAAAGAAAAAATATATAATTTGATTTTATTCCATGTTTGCATTCCTGATTTTACAGTGAGCTATCTTAGAAGAGACAATCAGCAATTCTAAGTCCCTACAGAAGAAAATTAAAAAAGATATTAAAATCATGTCTAGGGTCTTTAATGGGCAGATATAAATGTGCTAATCAGTCTAGCTCCAAATTCATCAAAGCAAAAGCACATCAAGAAGCAGAGGTTCATAAGGTCTAGATAAAAATCCCTTTCAAATATTCTGTTAGTCTATGTATATGAATTTACATTCGTTAATAGGTTTAAATATGCACAAGGAAAATGGATTCAGCTCTGGGCTATTATCATTAGATATTGTGGCACATTATTAGTAGAGAGTAATTTCAATATCTCGCAATCTAAATTCAGTACCTGAATAACTCAACTTTAGCACAACACTCTTAACAGTGTTGGCAGCATGACTTAGAGGGTGTGGGGGGACTCATTTTGTTTCTCTTTACATGTAGGGATGCTTTTGCAACATATAGGTGAATGGGATTTCAAAAAGGGAAGATAAAGCACCCTTTATTTCCATATGCCCATCCAGGAAATCACGTTTGGAATATCTTTGTTAGAACTTCGTGCAGTAAATAATGTATGATCTTGATTATATCATCATATTCAGGTTACACATTAAAAATATGTGAGGGACCCCTCTGTGACACTCACCTCAACTTTTCAAATTCAGTTTATTCTGGGATGTCACCAAGCTGCTAGCTGACCTGAATCAGTCAGAATTCCTTCTAGGACTAGACCTGTGGTGTCCTGGCAATCCTACAAATGCATCCTGTATTGCAGTAATGTGAAGAATCATTCTTTGCACCTAAGTGCTACTTTAAAAAAAATTAGGTCATCTATACCTGAGATACATGTTATAGAAAACCTGAGAATAAAAAAAATCATCCATTTATCGCAAGTCCCTTTAAAGAACTTTGATATAATAAGGGACTAATAGCTTATTTTTCTGTCACTAACACTCTGCCTTCTATTTTGTCATATTCAGTACCTTTTCATTTTGCCATCAGAGGCCAAATGGTATGTCTTTTCTTCCAGTCAGAATAGTATTTTCCTACTCTGAATAGACCAGCTCCCAGAGAGTTCACATCTACAGAATTATTAGCTAATGCCTATTTCAACAGTGTCTGGAACGATACAACTGCTTTAGACACTGAGTCATGAGGGCAGCCTCCCCTTCACTTTCAGGTTTTGGTGAAATTTCATAGATAAGGAATGCCAAATGCAAATTTAACTCAGTCAGCCTCTGTTCATGCTCTTAAAATCTCATGAAACTCAGAAAGAGTATAATAGAATTATAGAATGGTTCAACTTGGAAAGGACATTAAGAATCAACCCCTTCCACTGAGACACTGAAGGAAAAAAAGAATCCTGTTCTGCAGTTAAAGACCAGCTTTAGTAAAATAATTTGTTTTTCATAGTATTTTTAAATATTATGCTATTGTATTTATTGTGACAATACTAAGAAGCAGCCTGTAGTACTTAATGTTTGAATGTGGCTATTGCCAAGTGGCTACTGCTCCTGCATTCCTTTTTATAATGTTGTTTGCATATGCATACCATTTCTCTCTATTAACTACTCCATTATGTATTTTCATCCTGTATAAGCAATCCAAAGAGGGCACTGTTAAGTGGTAACAACCAAAAAAATCAACTGCACAAAATTCCATGTCCCCTCACGCCTTATGTCTTGTATAAGGTAGTGGTTTTTTCACTAATTTTCCTTTGAAATACTGCTATAATACTACAGATTAGAGAAAAACCTAGGAGGAAGGACCTGAAAATAAAAAAAGACAGCAGAGATCTGATGGGAGCTACTCTCTGCTGTGGCTTTTTTTCCTACAAAGCCTTGGTACAAAATAAGTTAGCAGTGCTATTAAAAAAAAAAAATCTACTGATGCTATGTGATGTTGTTTTCTGGCAGAAGAGCCTTTCATAAAAGTAACATAAAACCTGGGAGTTTCATAGTGGAAATGGGAACTACTGGTTTGTTCAGTATTAAATTTGTAGTTGATTTTCTTTTAAAACTCGAAGCTAAAACTGCTTTCAGAGACTTTCGGATATTTTATTTATTTACCTTTTTTACTCTCATCTTCATCTTAAAAATCACATTATAATTTAACATACAGCTTTTATTCACTTATAAATTGACAGTTCATCTGATATAACTCTGGGGATGTGTCCCAGAGAAGGGGAGAACAAAGGCCCTGAAGCTTCCTGGGATGGAAAGCTCAGAGCCCAGGAGCTTGCAGAGCTGGGGAGGGCTCTGGCAGCTTTGTTTTCTGTGTGGTAATACAGAATACCCTCCACAGAGAGTAAAAGGAGACAAGGGCGGGGGGAAATATAAGAAAGGCAGGGGCATAAAATCAAGACAACATGGGAAAAGGGGCAAGAGAGGAGAATGCTTAGACACTAGTAAAAATCTGGGGGGAAAAGGGATTAAAATGTAAGGGAGTAAGTAGAATAAGAAAAAGAAGAAATGGGAAGGACAAACAGGTTTCAAGTTTCAATGGTAAAGTGTCCCACTGCTATAAATACTCCCAGAACTATAAGAGAGGTAAGAAGAACACTCTGTGATCTGGTGTTCAGCAGTCAGAGCTGAATAAAGGGAAAATTAATCACTCATGAAAAACAAATACTTTATTCAAAGCATAAATTACAATAAATAGTCACACTGGTCACTAGATAACTTGTGCATGCAGGGCAGGCACAAGTCTTTATCTATAAACCATTTTGTTAATCTATTATTAACTTCTGACCGTTGGACTCTGAGGTAATATTAAGAAGGGAAGAGGGGACAAGTCTTATGTTCCATGTCAGTGCCAATGGTCTGTGCACAGCTCAGCTACTGACAGTACAAATTGCAAGCTGGCCAAATGGCAACTATGCCTGCTCTTTTTGCCTTCTCCCTCCCTTCTCCCCATGCTTTTTAAGGCTAGCAATTGCACAGCAAGTAGGCACAGCAGAAGGATTTATTTACGGAGACAAGAGTTTCATACATCCTCATTAGTTTCCATTCCTTCTGAGAATATTCAGTAGGTGTTGCAGAAGGTCAATATCTTCTGAGAATAGTTCAATAATATTCTGACCCTTCTGCTAAGTGTCCTGTACCCCTAGACATCCAACAAAGAGCAAGACAGTTTGTTAGAGAGTGCTTTTTATTTCACCTTGAGAACTAGGATATATTTTGGAGCAGATCTTTGTTTTTATATGCATAGATCACATTTAACATTCCATATGGGGAGGGGAGGAGGGCAGGGGTGTCAAAAAGTATAGACTCTAAATACATTTATTTTTACTGTACTGGTGTTGCACCATGTTTCAAAACATTGTGTTAACATGCAGCTCCTGAGCTACACAGCTTTTAATGCTAAGCTTTTCCATATTTCAATGGGGTCAAGAGAAAAGGAAGAGAAAATTAAATAGTTATCTTCAAAGCCCACCTTGCATACAGCCAATGCCTGCTTTGGGGAAGTTGATAAATAAAAAGGATGAGAGTTGCTTATTTTATTTCTTATAGTCAAGTTTAATGAATTACAAAATTAAATATATGGAAATAAAGAATATTACACTAGCATCGGGTATGTAGATAGATGGTGCAATAAATGCATTTTCATAACATTGTTGTATGACCTCAAACCATAGAATTATGCACAGCTTTGTATATTGGAATATAATCTGGCTTGAAACATGTGGACAGTTCTATCTTATTTGAAGAACTCAGAACAAAAGGAACCAAGTAAACATTAGAATATGAATTATGTAAAAATATTTTCAGATAAATGTTTGTTGCAACTCTTCATCTTTGTTAGCACAGACATGCTGTTACGTGCAGTCAGGCTAGATTCAGAATCTGAAAGAAACTGAATACTAGAAGAGAAAAATGTTATATCTTTTATGTCCTAACTATAAGATAGCAATCAGTGAAGTTATAATTTAATTCTATAAAATATGATTATACATTTTCCCTGGAGTCAGATGAGTTCATTCAGATGAATCTTTCATTCTAAGAATGCCTTGAATGTGCCTGAATATTTCTACCTGAGGTTCTTGCTATTCTGTTCACTCTTGCACCAAAATAAAGCATAAATCACAACTATCTGCATATACCATATATCTTCATCACCTACATCCACTACCTCTATTTTATTTAAAAATGAAAGAGCTGTAATTGCTAAATGACATTCAAATTATTATCAACACACCTTGCAGAGACAGTAGGATGAATGTAACATTAAGATATCTCTGTTCACTTCACAGACTTATATAGGCACCTGGCCATCATTATAGTAAATTACCAAAGTTGAGAGTCTGTCATTTTAAGGCACAAGCCTTTTTTAAATGCATTTTTTGCCTTTTTAAGTCCCAGGACTATGAACTGCATCATACCACCTTTAGAGCACTTTCTGGTTTTTTTCTCTGTCTCTATGAACAAAGGAGAAGGGGAAACAAGGTTTGAAAATTTAAAGGTTTTGAGGCTTTGTACATATAGAAAAACATTCTTGCCTGAAAGATGCTTTCTTACATGGCTGGTGTGGTGGACTGCAATCAAAGATGAGTCCTGCTCAGCTAAGGACTGGCAACATGTTACTCCACTTGTGCAGGTCCAAAGGAAACAGAAAACAAGTCTGTTATAAGATGAAATACTATGGAAAGTTGGAACAAGCTGCCAGAAATTAAAAAAAGGCATTTGTGTAAGCTAATTTCATTAAGTATGCTTATAGTAACTGAGAAAGGGGTTTCATTGTCTAAGGGGAAGTTTGAGGTAATTAAGAGATGTCAATATGCACTGAAAATGATGGTGTGTCCCAGAAGGAAAAAAGAGAAGGCTTATGAGCAACATTAAATAAGGCTTCTGAGTGCAAGAAACTTTTAGCAGGTAGCTGGGAATTCAGAGGAAAATCAAAAGGACAAGGTTTTATCTTCTCTGATTTCAGTCCCTTGACATAGCTGGAAAAATTTCATAGACTTTAAACAGAATTTCTTGGATGAGCAAGAGAAAGGAGCATTATTGCTCCTGGCAAAACTTCACGTTAATTATAAGATAAACTTTGGGGACTCAAAATCTGTGAATGGTTTAGTGGAAAATTACGATGGGAAGGAAAAAATACCAATTCAAGAAGAGCTTTGCAAGTCAGACTTGTCAAATCCTTGAACTATATTTTTGTTCCCTTTGCTTTTAATGATGTATTGACACATTTTATAGCACTGTGTATCAGTATATTTTCCACACACTACTTCAATGAAGTGATCTAAGAGAGAATCTGAAATTAAAATGCCTGTGTAAATCATTGACCTTCACCTCCTATGCCTTTATGTAAGTGAAATTGTAAGTGAAATCTGGCAAGCCAAACACGACTAACATAGAGATGGGTAGTTCATATATTCAAACCAGAATTCTTTCTGTTCATCAGTTATGATAACAAGCTTTGATCAGATACTCTCTATATGCATACTTGCCCATGCCTGAGTCAGAGTACAGGAAATTAATCTTCTTTTCTTCTTTCCCTTTGAAGCCATATTTAGGTACTGAATTATGAGCCCTTTTCAATTACCAATGTTTCATACACTACTAAGTTAAGTTGATTGCAAACAAAATTTACCACTCTACATACATAAAGCATACATATTGTTGCCATACAAATAAATAATTTGGGATAATTCTGACCACTCTTTAAATAGGTAAATGGGCAAAAACGCTACCTTCTGGAAGAGATAGTCATCATTGCTATTCACCAGTTAACTGAAGGCAACTGCAGCACCTCAGCTAAATAATGAATGTGGATTTGATAGCCACTTCTGGGACCATCACAAACATCTGTTTGTACTATTGTATAGGTGTGTGTGAAAATTTATTCCTCTGCAAACTGTCTGCTACTTTTATTTTAAATATTGGCAAAGAAACTGCATTACATTATTAGGCACTTCTTATACCCAGAGACATTTAAGTTCTACCCTATCTAAATTTATGCAGCAAAATGTAAATTTATGAGTAATTTTGGACAGGATTCTGACACAGGGCTTGAATTTCTATTTCCCCAAGCAGATGGCAGAAAAACAGTTGGTGTGGCCATCAACCACAAGCACAAGGCTTTGAGGCTGGTATTTTTTTCACTGGTCCCAGTGGCTGTTGTGCAAAATGTGTGTTACCTCCTGTTCTCCCTCTGTGCAGATCATGGAAGGTTTTAGGGAGTAGAGTGGGAGATTGACCTTCTTAACTTCATCAGAAATAGCTGCTACTTTCCACCATGAGAGCAACAAACACAGCTTTATTGAGACCCATGTCAATGTTCCCCATTCTTCAGCCTATTGTGGATGAGTAATGTTACAGGAACAGACTGCTTGAGGAAGGATTTGCCTTACTCCCTAAAATGTTAGGTGATATCAGAAGCTGTCTACTACAGGTGAAACAAAACACTTTTCAAAGCAGCAGCCTTTATTTGCATATCAGTCAAAGGAAGGTGATCAAAATTAACATAACTACTTCAGATTTAACAATATTCAGACAAAGTGTGTAATTATCAGATGCTCAATATTCCTGGTTCATAATCTAATTTTAATTATCTCTATTACTGGAAGTTACTCTGTCTAAAGTACTTTCTGATGTCAGACACTGTGCATTAAACAGTTATTAGAGATCTATAACTGTGAGATAGCTACTAAATCATATGAACTGTCAGTGATTTGAAGCGGCAATTGTCCAGAAAATACAAGGGAAATCTTATTGCAAGGGGTGCCAGGACCACACTGAAGGAAATGCTGATCAGAAAATGGTTTTCTTCAGACATTTTCCCATAAGAGTTGCAAATATAATTATTCCTCTCCAATGGCTTTACATGTTAATGTGCACAAAAGTTGTGCAAGAAGTGGTTTGAAAAAGCTTTGCTTTTTAATGACCCTTCAACTTTGAACTGAAGACCCACATGGATTTGGGATTTTGTACCCTTTGTTTCATGTTTCCTCTGTGGTCTGAGGTAATTCCATCACTTGCATGTCAAGTTGGTGCTATTTAGCTTTCACTTTTAACTAAGCACAAGAAAGCTGTCTTTATTTTAGATCTCAGTAATAGTAAAAATATGTAAACAACTCTTAATGTGGGTGTCTTCTTTCCAGGTATTTCCTCACTGCCCAGACTAAAGAAATGTTAAGTTTGGCTAGTGACATGCACTACTACTCAAAATTATAATAAAAAGAGATGTTTTAATAACCATTCTACCTTACCACAAGTATTGAAAATTTTAAGAATGAAAAAGGAATAGGATTATCTGTAAAATTCAAGTAAAGCTAAACAAAAAATATTTCTGTATTCATTTGCAAGATAAATTGCAGCAAATTATATTTTCCTCAGAATATTTGTTAATTACTGTGAGAGAGATTTATATCAGCTATCCTATGAAAATTAAATTGCTTACATTTTAAAAGTGATTAGTATTCAGAATGGATGCCTAATCTTTTTCCTGTTAGCTATTCAGTACAGTTTTTCATAAACCATATTGTCAGCAGTTTTGTTGTAATAACAGGCTGAGTCACGTGGTATTCTGCATTTATGAAACAACTACATATTTTGTGATTCCCTATTATAAACAGCACAAGTACAGGAAGATTTTAAGCAGATGGATGCTAAAATCCTGAAACAGTCTTAAAGTGCTTTCTTTTTTTCCCTTCTTGCTTCTGTTAAGGTGAGCAGAGTAGTCATGGGGTCCAGTTGAATCTTCAACCACTAAACCCAGCACCTGGATCACAGGAAAGGATTTGAATCACAGACATCAAAATTGAGTCATGGTGAGTTGATTTTTGATCACTAAGAAAAACTATAGAATTTGTGAAGGCAAGAAAAGAAGATTCTGTGGAAAAGACATGTAAGTAACAGTAAAAGAAAAAAAAAGGAGTAACAGCACTATCTCTTTCTTGAGATGGTAATAAAATTAGAGAAGCATGGGCACTATTTTCAGTCAGTCTTTTACATCAGGACAACATATTTGCTGTTTTTCTGTTGAAATATTGCAATAAAAATCAATGTTCCCTGAGTACCTAAAACTGACCTCTGAAATTCCTGTACCAAGGAGGCTTTTTTTGCTTCCTTAGGATAATTTATATTATGTCATATTTTATATTAAACAAAAGGAAATTCCATTAACTCCTTCTAATATTGGAAGGGTATATTCTAGAAAGGAAGCAAAACAAAATCAAAGTATTTCACACCTCCCCCAGAACCAAAATATATTTAGTATTTGAATCTTGATACATTAAATCTGGAAGAATGATCAATAAGCCCTGATGGTCCATCTCTACCAGTGCTGACTGTCCAGCATACTGAAAGACAGCACAGCAACTTTTCTTGATGGCTTTTTCTTCAGTCTTATGATGAACTTGCTGATGAAAATATCTGTGCAGGAGAGCACTGTGCTTTTTAAAGAAGAGTCCAAAACAAATCTATTTTCCACTTCTACAGTTTTGTCTTGTTACCCATTTGTGTGCTAACTAGAATTTCATGCTGCCAAATCTGATTGTAGCATCAAAGTCATAATTATATAACTTTCCCTGCAGGAAGAGTATTGCACAAGATGTAATCTTCTTCATTCATCGATCCCTTGTACTGAAATGGTGTGTTCTACAAAAGAAAGAGAATTCTTTTTAGAATCTAATCTCCAGGGAACTCACTGAGACTCAAAAAGTTCTTCAGCTAAGTCAGAGCAGCTCATGGCATTTTTCACTTGCAGACCCCAATATGATTTCAAGAAAACCCTAATAGTGTTGCTGTGGTGAGTCCTTGGGGAAGCAATTGCTACCAGTGAGTCACTCCTTTTTTCCCTACTATTTCCTACTCTTAATTTTCACAGAGGGACCCAACAAGAAACTGAACAACAAACCAGCATAAGACACCTGCACCTGGTCCAAATGCCCCCAGAAACCAATTATTCTTAAAAAGAAAATACAAACTAATGCATAGTTATTCTTACATTCTTTTATTACTTGCCATTAAAATAATTATGTGCATCCAAATATTTTAAAACCTAAACTTGAATAAGTTACACTACTCAACATGTGTTTTAAAAAGAACTTCAACATTAACTCAGTTGATCTTTTTTAAGCAATATACTTGATTTAAATGTAGTTCTGGAGAAGAGCTTGTATAGTTTCCAACACAAGGAGACTGCAGTGCTTGCTAAACAGCAATTCAATCTCTGGGAAAATACATGTGGCATGTAATAAAGGAGGCCATAATTGGGAAGAAGCAAAAAAAGAAGAAACATCACAGGAATGCTGAGATGGTTGTTTTCATCAAACAGATTATCTCGAGCCAAATTGAAAGCAGCCTGGCAGACTTAAAATAGGATGCTAGCAAGAATATTTGGTGACTATGAGTAAAAATGTAAACATCAGTCTCCAGCATTTTATAATGGCTGTTTAGAACTTCTGGGGAGTGCATACATAGAAGCTCACACCAAGTACATTATCACAGCTCCCTGTAGTCAGTAGAGCTTTCCAGCAGAATGGTGAAATTTAGAAGAATCCTTGTGAATTTCACTGGAAAAACAGGAACATGAGCTTCCTATTACAGACATCTAGATTAGGTGCCTAAATCTAGAATATATTAATTAGGTTTCTCTGTTTCATTAATTTGCCCGTTGCTTTTTTGGTTTTTGGGGTTTTTTTTGAGAGAGAGAAGGAGCTGGTGATACAAGGCTGTACAAAGAAACAGTCTTCTCATTGTTTCTATAGATGAGTAATTTGGGACATTAGGAAGCCTGCTACCCACATTTTTTGGCTCAGCTGTATTTGTTGTCTAGTCAAATTGCCTGGATGAAATATCTGAATTGATCCAGTATCTTTACTCTCAAAAAAGAATGGATTTAGGGCCAGTGAGGATTATGTGATGCAGTTTCACCTTTAGTCTCTGCACAAGTGATAGGAACCCCTCTAGGTATTGCTCTCTGAATCATTACAGAGCAAATGAGCATCCCTTGATGGCCTTAGTCAAGAAGCTATGGGAGCTTGAGCACATGAGCTTCATAGGCATTGCTGGTGTCCAGAGTTTTTATGGCAAAGCCTGAGATCTCTTTAGAAATGTCATGTGAGTAGGAAACGGAAAAATAGAAACTTCCACAGATACTGAAGGGTTTGATTTCCAGCCTTGGAAGAAGCTTGGATTGATGTAAAAATAAAGGTACAAAGACATTAAGCAGAAAAATTATGAATTTATGTTTATAAAGTTGTAAGTAAGAATATGCCTTAAGTAAGTAAGAAACTATATTAGGTAAGAAGGTGAAGGGTTTTATAGTGTAGTCCTGTAATTGTATAGAGTAAGTTAAGAGTTTAGATGTTAGAAGCAGATTTGTGTACGTGTGGTAGTAGCCCATTGGATAAAAGTTTACACTGCAGTAGAATTAAGTAAAGGTGATAGGTTAGAAAAACCAAATAAACTTTGTGGCAACTTTCCATTGGATTGGAATGTTATATATTGCCTTGTAACAGGGAAACTTGTGACTACTTTGAGCCATAGCAGACTGCTTGCTCTTTTAAATCTCATGGCCTCTGAAGCTGATGTTTATCTGAGTAATAAATCATTTTTAGCCTGGCTGTAGTCCCATCCCTTCAATTAAAGCATTGATAATGTGAGAGTAGCCCAGCTTTTTATGACTGTTGATTGGGGGATGGCAAGGATGCTGACATTAAAGGTAGGAAGGAATGCTGGGAGTAGGGATTTCTACTTTAACTCCGCGTATAAACCAGCAGTTCTTTATCAAGACAAGCCTAAAGGCTGTCCTATCATCTCACAAATCAGGAATACTCACCCTCTGTGGCCCACAGCATAAACCAAATTAGGGAGCCACATGAGGCTGAGCAGCCCCAGGAGTGTGTGCAGCTCTGCCCTGCTGCACTTGTATCTACACTCCTGCTGGGAGGGGCAGGCCTGGCTCTGTTTGAGGTGGCACACAGCAGCTGGCTCCTGACAGGACCAGCAAACACAGTGACTGCATTTGGGAGCAGCTTCATGCAGATGCCGTGGAAAGTCCACGAGCTTTTATGAAAATCACTGGACAGCACAACAGTAGGAGCGTGAGGAAACAAAGCACACGAGTAATGGCAAATGTTTATCCATGCCTGTGGCATGCTGCATCTTCCAGTGTCCTTGTTCTGACCATGAGTGAGGCTCAGGGTGGCAGAGGAAGAGGGATGTGCAGCACATCATTGCTGGCCACACCGCATGGGGAGATTCTGAATGATCGACTCCTGTGTCACGTGCAGTTTTGTCAATCTTGAAATATGGCAAAGCACATTGTTCTAACACAATTTGGAGCTCTGAAAGTGCCTGCTGATTGTATTTTTTATGCCCCTACAGAGAGGGAGCTGCCAATCTGCATGGGGCATATTGTACCCAGTTAATTTTATAGGCCACGTGGAAGAGGGGCATATGTTCTTGCTGAATAAAATTTCAATTTAAATGTAACTCTCTGCTTGTTGTCTAGAAATGTGGAGTCACATTTAATTGGCTTGCATTGATCGTTTGAAACTGCTTATTAGTTTAATGCAGTGTTTGACAAAACTGTAGCCTTCACACAAATGGAAAGAGAGGTTGCTACTGGCAATTGTATTCAAATTTTCCATTTATCAATATATCAATTTGTGAAAAGCACATCTATAACCCCCAAGATTTGCTGGGGGTTTTTAACTCTACACGAAAGTGGAATCTCAACAAAATTAAAAGGCAGAGGCTGACAGAAAAACATTACTCTTGCTCCTATATGTAGTTCTTAATATGTGTCCCAAGGAAATACTGATGGTTTTGAACCAGGGATAAGAGTAGTGCAGAATGGAAGTTTGCAATATCCCTTATAGGTAGTTAAGCATTTATAAAGGTATTTTACAGCACCAAAGACAAGTAAATTAGTTTCTCTATTTGCATAAAGGTTTCTCAAACCTGCTGACCACTGTTAGTGCAGTGTTCAAGGAAAAATTGCCTTGCCAGCTCATGAAGGAATTAAATATTTTGCAAATAGCACCTGTCAAAGGGAGGAGGAAAAAAAAAAAAACCAAACATAAAACCAGTGAAATAAGTACTGCTTGACTTGGACTTCCTTTGGTTTCATTCTCAAAACTTTGGATGAAGAAGAAGAACAAAAGCTGACTGATCTGACTATTGCCACTGGTTCATCTTAGGAAAAGCTGCAATACACAGCAGCTTTCCTGAAACAAGCAGGGCTTGTTGACTGTTTCCAAGGGAAGGAACCACTCCCATGAAGTCACAAGCTTTGACTCTGCTAGTGTTCAGTAAACCCTTCATCATGCTGTCACAGCATAATGTTTATATTTAAGTCTTTGAGGTATATACAAGGGGAAAAAAAAACTTCTTTCTGCCTCAGTGGTCTGGTTAATAGGCATTATCAGCACTCTTATGGTAAATTCTGCTTCAAAGTAAACTTTCAATAGCTCTATTGTGACTTGATTAAATTTGTTTGTTCTATTTTTACACCAGCCTTGCCTGCTGGTTCCAAATATATTGCACATTCACACCTGAAGATGCCCCTATCTTTTCTTCATCTCTTGTTCACACTTTTAATTGACAACTTTTGAACTATTGAGTAGCAATACCCATGAAGTTGCTGTGTGGACTGTGCTAAACTTTAGCTTGCAGTTTCATGTACTGAGTTGGACTTTTCCTGAAAAGGACTTTTAAATTCCACACTGAAAAAAACCATGATTTTTAGGGGGAGTATTATGATGTTTTCAGTCTTTAAAATAAAGGAGCAGGTTTTCCCAAATTCTCAGTGGCATCTATACAGCACCTGTGAATGGATACAATTCTGCATTTCAGTGTTTGCCATGCCACAAACTACATATGTTTACATGACAAATGACATTTCTGGCTTTTATAATCTCATTATAATCCAAATAAGGTATGCATGTCTTAGCTGAAAAGTACACAAATTCTGATCAGGCAATAAGTCATAAGTATATATTCTCTGTTCTGAAATGTAGCCTAGGTCTTCTGTGTGCCAAATGGAAAGTCCACTTACGTATTTTTGGCCTTGTGGATAAATGAGAAAAATTTTACAAGTTTTAAGTCTGCAAACAATAGCTGAAGGGAAGAGGGAAGGCATATAGCACACCTAATTCCCCCAAATGAGCCCAAACTCTATATGTGTAAAGCATAGTTTATAAAGTGTTTCCTCTGGTCATTTATTCAAATGGCTAACTATCCCCATTATTAGAAAGTCATGCATTATTTCTTGTTAGTGCTTATCTGGCTTTCAGCTCTTCCCTGCTGTTTCATATTACATCTTTCTCTGTTATATTAAATATCCCATTAGAACCCACTTTTCTGCAGGAAAGTGCTTGTAACCTATAATCAAGTTACCTTTCGAACTCTATTTTGAGAAAGTACAGCAAGCAACTCACTAAAGATATTATATTATTTTTTAGCATGTTCTCAGCATTTTTTCCTATTTTTAACATCCCTTTTCACTAATTTAAATTTATAGAAACTGTCAGGCAAGTAGGTCAAGTATTCATGGACCTGTGTGCAAAGATAATCATTAAACTCTGTAATTGGCTTAGCCAGATGTTCGAGGCACTCTAGGGTGAAGATGGTTGGGCCAAAACAGTAGAAAGATGTTGGACTTGTTTACAAGTATCCCAAAATGTTATTTACCTACTTGCCTCTATTTGTTGCTCTAATGTTGGCCAGCTGATGGCCTTGAACTTTTGAGTGAAAACATCCAGATAAAGAGCATTAAAAACTCTTAAATGCTGTTACACTACAGAGCCTTCACAAGACATTTAAAGCCCCAGTTTTGTCCTTTCTTTTAAATTATGTGTCCAACAATTTCTTTTTCCTCTTGATGTCCCTTGCTAAGGGACACCTTGGTTTTGCACCTTGGTTTTCTCCTTTGATTATTTGATTTTGGCCAGCATGCCTGATCTATAACTTTGTAAGTATAGATCATCTTCAACAATCTCATTTCATTTGAATTTCCAGTACAGTTCTTTTCTGCACTAGGGAATTAAAAATTACTGGTTAAACCTCTCTGATTTTTTCACTACTCTCCCTTTCTTCCCCCCAGAATAGTATTGTTTACACTTTAATTCTAAATACTGCATTGCTAAGGAACTGCCAGATTTCCTCCGTAGTTTTTTTTAGATCAGTATCTCAGAGGAGTTCACCTATGAAACCTCTGATTTATGAAGTCTGCTTTTTGAAGCCTGCTATTTTTATTTTTTTGTACTGCATCAGCTTTTCAAGCCAAAGCTTTCCCACAGCTGTATTTTGTCCAAACATGTCACAAGTTTCAGACCGTTTTGGGGTTTGTTAAACCATATGTGGATGCTATAAAGAAGAAATAAGAATCATGTACATGCAATGAGCATGCAAGGAATAATGACTGCCTAAAGGTGGCAACTTGTCAAAGGATTTTGTGATATTTTTTATTTCATCTCATGAGAACATAAAGAGGAGAGGAAAACTTGCCCCAAAGGAAAAATTTGTGCATCGTTGCAGCCAAAATGCAACATTTTTAAAGCTCACACAGCAATGCACAGAGCTAAAACCATGTGACCAAAATGGAAATCTTATGCCAAAAGAAACATGAAATTCATTTAAAGCAAAACAAAAGAAGCATTTCAAAAACTTTTGGAGAATTGCCTGCCTCACCTCAATTTTTTTTTATTACTTCCATGATCTGGTCATGAAGAAAACCTCTGAGAAAAATCTTGTGACTTGATTAGTTTTAGTAAAAATTACCCAGACTTATATCTCTCTTGATGGTGAGATGTCCTGAGAAGGATTTGACCTGCAGCACTTGTCAATGAAAGGGATTCCACAGAAAGAGGATGAGCAGATAGCTCAAAGTGTAACTGTTGTTGGTTGCAGCAGTATTAAAATCTGGCTATCTGATTCTAAAACCAGGTAGATGTTGCATGGATTCCCACCATGGGTTTAGATTGCAGGTGACAAATACTTCTTTAAAAAGATGAAACTACATCAGCACACAGTTATTGATTCATCTTTTATAATAGAAAATTCAAAGGCTTTATATATTTATAGAGAAATTGAGACCTAGAGGAAGACAACACTACTAGGCATTTACATGATGCCTGAATAAAGCGTGAGAGGTACAATTCTTGTTGCTTCTTAGAATTCTACCCATCAGTTCCTATTTATTTGTTTTAGCATTTTGGGCAATTACAAAGTAAGAAAAGTAATAATAATTATTAATCTGTTTTTCCTCAGAGATTTAACAATTAAAGCTCATGGCTAGAAATGTAGATAATCAAAACACATATACATTAAATTGTGTGAGATCAAAACCTTTAGACATGCACCACATCTTTTAAGCAAGCAATAAAGGCTGAAGCTAAAAACTGTATCAGCTTTTTGAAATCCCAGGGCATTTATACAAGTAAAATTCATTGCTAAATTACTGCTTTCAGGCCACTGGAGATACAGTTCATTATTTGCAAGTTTTATTTCACTTTAGTTCAACAGAATTAAGAAACTAAGAATTCATCTGCCTGAGCCCTCTAAAGACAATTTCAGAGCACACCTGTAGGAGAAAATGGAGTCAAACTCCACACAAAACATAATGATGGCCCCTGCTGTTTCCTTTAATATGGGCATGTGTCAGCACCAAGCAGCACTGATTGTGTTGCCTCCTTTCATGTCAGAGCCCAGCGTTTAAGGCTTTGGAGCCAGGTGAGAAAAATTTCATTCAATGCTCTCATGTCTGAGAGGAGTACACAAGGGATCAAGGGTAACAGAATGAGCTGTTTCTTTTAACAAAGCTAATTCCTGAACAAAAAATAATCCCAGACTCAGCCAGAAAGAGAGCACAAAACACAGTGTGCCACTACCATTCTAGCTGCTCAAGCACTTGTCTAGAATTTTTGTTTTATTATACCTACCACAAAAATATTTCCTATAATTAACATAGAAATCATCCTGGGATAAAAAACAAAGCCAGGCTACATGAATTCTTTGATGTTATCTTACTCTTCATTAAGATTATACTTTATATTCTCAATGATATTGGAAAATTCAAGAATATTAGAAATAAATACCATCAAGGCAAAAAAAAATATTTTTTAGTGTTAGTCAGCCAGACATTGGGGAAAATATCAAAGATTTTTCCTTGAAATGTAAAGCTGTTACTTAGTCTTGCAAATGTGTAAACTTCAGCTATGTTTCAAAACAAAATAAGGAAACAAAATAAAAAATATCCTGGACCATAGGTCATAGCTTCCTATGGTTTAACCATATGTTCTGCATGGTTACTTTGAAAAGGTTTTCTCCACTTGTATTACTCCCAGGGCTTTAGAACTGTATGCTTAATATTGAAATCAATTTCTCATTTTGGTTCAAGATGCTCATAGAAATATTGACTTTTTTTTTTCATGCACAATTTAGTGGAAGGAAAGGAAGAAAAGCTCACCTAAATAAAAAAAACCTCTGCTGATATAAGCTCTGTCATGACAGGGTATCAGCTGTTCCCAAACTCAACATCTTTGCTAGCTCTTTCAAGCAATTTTCATTTCATATTTCTCAAAAGCTGCAGTATTAGATACAGATAAATGTTATACTTATTTGCTGATTGCATCCAGTGTGTATCTGTGTAAAAGAACAATCTAAATAGTACCCCAAAGAATGAACTCAATCCCCCAGTGAATTTAGGTCCTAAATATTTACCATCACTAGGAAAATGTTATGGTAATAATCACTTGTAATTATGTAGCAATGACCCTGGGATTTCTGAATTTCACAGCTCCCTTTTTTTTTTTTTTTTTTTTGTTGGCGTTTCAGAAATACAAAACTAGAGTTGTAAAGTAAGGCATTATATAAAGGCAATTGGAATTGGATTGGAAACCATACTTACTTCACAAAACGTGGGTTCATGTTACAGAATTTATTTTCTTCACAACTGTGCAGTGGCAAGCTGTGCATATGGATAGTCTTATATTTAATGTCTCAAATGCATTCTTCATTTCAGTGGTTCCCACTTTTGATAGTTCCTCTTATATTACATATTTGCCCTCTAATAAGCCCTGCTTCCTCATATGTAACTCTCATCTGCTACCTCCTCACTTCTTATGAGTTTTGGGAGATGTTGTCGGGTTTTTTTGGTTGGTGGTTTTGGTTTGGGCTTTTTTTTTGGTGGGGGGGGGGGGGTGTTCACTTTAACATATGTTTGTCTCATATGTCTAATTGTTCCTTTTCTTGATCTTAGGTTAAATATTTCCTCAATTCAGCTTTTTTCCTTGAAAGGTTCATATGTAAAGGCATTGATGAGTAAGCAAACTGTAAATAGTTCAGAAGGCTCTTGGTGTCCACTGAGAATAATTTCTTAATCTGGGTGATGGCCCAAATGTATTGCCATTCTGCTACCACACATCGATTTCTCTCTGACTTTAAAGCTGACTTTGATAATTCTGTAACACAAAGGTTTCATAGCTGACTTACTGAAACACCTTCCATTCTTAAAACTTTATATACTATATCTTTTTAGAGTACATTCTATCAAAGTGGGACTTAACTGTCAATGTTTATATGTTTGGTACCATCTCATGTTCAAACATGTAAAGAAATTCCTAGTGAACATTTTATGAGTTTTGCACTTTTGATACTTGATCCATATTTGGGAGGTCTGCCTTTTCTTCTAGAACCTTAGGTGCTGTAAAACAAAAATTGAACTGCCTCAAATATGAAGGAAGAGGTAACTTGGAAAGAGTCATATTGAAAAAGCAAGATACAGCTCATTTTGCATCTTTCAGTCATATACAGTTCCTATGATGTTCCCAAATGGTATTATAATTTACCAAAGCCATTAACATCATACCTGTAATCACACTCAATCATAAAAATACTGTTACAATCTTTAATCAGTCAAAAGACAGGAAATGGTTGGTTAGGAAGAGATATCATTAGCAAAGCTTATATGTTTGGTTGTTTTTAGAAAAGTTCTTTCAACATTTCAGCGGCAGCTTTGAGTCACGCTGGTGAAGTTTGATTTAGTCAAAACACCCAGCTGGAACAAACAGCTGGAGAAAAGTAGGGAATGAGAGAGGAAATGAGCAAGTTTGCTCTGACTGTGGCCTTTTTCCACACCAGCTGTAGAAGGACAGCTGGGCAGGGTCACCAAAGCACCCAGTGTCTGAGGGTACTTTTGCAGGAGAGGAAAGTTTCAGTGAGCTCAGAGCTAAATTACTGCTGCTTGTACACCACTGTCTTCAGCCAACATACTGTCCCATCCACAAAGAAAAGACATGTAAGGGAACAATAGTCATCCATTAATCTCTCCTCTTCTGTCTGCCTTTTTCTTGTGGAAAAGTGAAACTCATTGTCTGTGTTGCCCTCTGTAGCTACAGCCTGAGACCTAGAAGGGGAGTTATGATCACCCTGCAGCTGGGAGCTATTACTAGAGCCAAATTTTGTACAGTATCTTTAGCTTAAAATAACTTGGCAGAACTAATTTCTGATTTAAGACTCTTGGTGGATATATATTTCCACTAAAAAAAAAAAATGGTTTTGTGCTGTTCCTGTAGTAAAACCCTCCAGGTGAGGATATCTAGCTCAGTTTTTCCAACAGAGGAATATCTCTTCCCTTTCTCCAATGCAAGTGTCAGTAATGCCAGATAGCTGCATCTGTGCTGATAAAAAGGGTCTGGAGAGGGAAGTGAGAAGTCAGGAGGTCCTACAGCAGAGGTGCCTGCATAGATAGCGTGGCCCATTAGGTCAGTTGTCCCAGGCTCTTCAGGTTTTGTGAGGTAAACCCTATTAAATCTCTGTAATTGTGAAATGAGAAGAGTAATCTTTACAAAAAAGTAGTCCATTTTTACAGTACTGCTTGAGGCACAAGTATATGAGATAGAGAGATAGATAAAGGTGCTGTAGTACAGCTTAATGTTTGGAAAGAGCTGCTGTAAATGAGGTCTTTTCTGTCTTTCTGTGCTTAGACATTATTTTGCTTCTCTTAAGAGGCCCTTTAGTTTGCTTTGCTCTGAACTCAGGGAACCTGGATGTAGGTGTTAAATGAGGAATATATCATCTAAAGGTAAGAGTTTCCCTGTAAAATACAAATGTCTTATTCTCAGTTGTACTGTCTGCAAAGTACACTGACAGAGCTTTGAATGCAGTGTAAATTAAATATAATTAAGCCAATTATGTTCGTTTGCAGAGCTAAGTATTTTGGACTGTAGGATTGATGAACATAATGAAGGATTGAGATTTGAAATGCTGTGTTCTGAAGCCTTATCTGTGCATTAGTTATTCACATAGCTATAATACAAGACCTAGGTTTTGGTCATCAAATGGCTGAGAAAACAAGAGGGTCACTTCTGGGGCTGTCATTTCTAAGTATGAACAACATAATTTTCGTGACTGAAGATGGCAACATGGGCCCAGTTCTACTTCCAGTGCTTCATCCTGCACTCTTTTGTGTTTCACTGGAAACACAGCAAAACAGCTGACAATCTAGTTGGCATTTTCAGCTGAAAATTTGCTTTGCCTAATGAGCAGCTCCTAGTAATAAATCCACCATTGGCATAGCAATTGTCTTGTGGTTCTTTGATTTGATGCATGACATAAAACATCCTTGAAAGCATTCCTAATTAAACCAAGGAAAATTCCAGCATTGGGAAAGAACAGAAGTATATCTGAGATCCATACCACTCACTGCTTGGAGAAGCATGGCAACAGGTAGACTTTGACTCTATCTGCCTTGTGTAGGCTAAAACTTAGAGATAGAACTTTTCTTCTACCTATACTGCGTCTGCTTGAAGCTTATCAGTTGTAGCATTGAGCCAGTTTGGTGTTCAGTATTGGTTAACCTTCAAAGGAGCAGCTGCAGCCTGCAAATAAGCAAACCTTTTTTCTTCAAGCTGAAAAGGAGTTCTAACCTATTTCCTTTGTAGCAGATTTACAGCTTAGTGTATTTTAATTCTTAATAATGAAAATTACGGTGGTGATGCATGCAGCTATGATTTCTTTACTTTTGTGAAGTTTCTTCATCCTAGCACCTAATGTAAACGATAGAAAAAAGACTACAAGGTGCTGGAACTTCACTAGCAACTTATTTGAAAATGTCTAATAATTGCAGTTATTTAATTATTAGTTCAAAATTTGATTTTGGACACTCTGTCATAGACATGTGAGGTGACTCTTCTTGATAGGAAAGGGCAATTATTTGGATTTAATGAAACATTAATGTATTCTGTTAGTTTTTGGTTTGGTGGCACAATGTTTGTTGAATGTTTGGAGGGGATTGTTCCCCACAGATGTGACAATTAAGTTCCTTCAGTTTAAATACTGTTTAGACTGAATTTTGATTATAGAACTGCTGTAAGTAGAAATAAAAGCAAGTACTGACCATCTCAATGAAGTCTAATGTCTTTGCAAAGCTGTTTGAAAACCATGCAATTCTTATGAATTATTTCTTTGCTGTGTAAGGAATTAGTATATAAAGCCTATAGTTTCCTTGAAAAGAGTTCTTAAACACCAACATGCCATAACTTTTTACAGACATTTTACTTTTTACAGTCAGGAGGGAAACACTTATTGCCTTTCTAATACACAGACATGTTTCTTCTAATAAGAAGCAAAAATGCATTCAAGTAAGGTAAGCCAAAACTATTTTTCAAAAGCTGGTCACTCCTCCTTTTTCTGGTCTGCATTCCACAGTTCAGCAATGCGTGTGTTTGTAACTCTAGCTTCTTGATTTAAATATAATTATACTGAGAGAATGGGCTGGAAACTGCTGCTGCTTCTTTTTGTGATATTATGAATGTATAAGAAGTTTAGAAGAGGGAAGATCTCAGTGGATTTTCCATAGAGCAAGTGTTTATTTGCAGGAAAATTAACTTTAATGAGTATTCTTGCTAAAGGTCCTTGAAAAAGAGGAAGGCTGAAAAGTGACAACTCCCATTGGGGCTGAGCTTCAGAAAATATGTGTGAGTGGTATGTACCACATTTGGGGGTTTTCCCTGTTTACTCTGAGGTAGAATATCTTTTGTAGTGGGTCAGACTGCTTTTTAAAGAAGCAGCTTGCTTGATTTGTTGTATTATCATGTGAAAAGATCTATTCTAAACACATGTATGGTTCCTACACATCTCAAGTAGTTATGACTAGATCAGAAGCAGAAAGTCACAAAGGAAACTATACAAGAAAGAAAATCCTTTATTTAGAATGTAAGTTCTGTCTCACCCTGCACTGAAGAGGTAAAGCTTTTATTTTATTTTTCCTTGAAAGAGTAGTTCACTTATTATTCACTTTCTTGGTTCAGTTTCTTCTATTTTCTCACCTTGGGAGAGTTTTCAGCTCAGGCATTAGCCCTAGAGTATGTAGGAATTAGATTAACTCTTAAACAGTTGTTTGAAGCAAGTGTGATCTTACTTGCTATGCTCCAAATCTAGTCCCCACCTTATAAAAGAAATATTTTATGGTTGTCTAATCCTTTTGGTCCATTTTTGCCTGTATATTGCCTATTGCTGGTGCTGTTATAGTAGATGTCAAGGTATTTCTTAGGGTTTCCATAGACAACAACCTTTTTGTACACCTCTCTCTGTTCTGTATTCTTTTGTATCAGAAATCAAGAGACTGGCAGTTCATAATGTCTATTTTGTAGACAACTTTGCCATAGCAACAATGTGGACTTAGATTTCAACTGTGATAAAGGTTTTTCTAATTTTCTAAATTCACCATTTTGTGGATGCGTTCACCTATGCACATATTTCCTTGGTCAGAGGAGCTCTTTTCCTTCAGTACCTGACATAGCTGCTCACAGGTTACCAGTGCTCTCTGACCACTGGCATCTTGACAAGCTTTTTTTAAAAAACAAAAGCAACTTAAAAGTCTGAAGTTCTTTGAGTCCACATAAAATTTAACTCCTCTCTCAAGTTCATGTCAACTGACCAGCTTGTTTTGAAGCGTGTCTTGCTGTGCTGCTAAATGTTAGCCTTCACATCATAAAATAGATTTTAACTGTGTGACTGTTTATGCAATGGGGTATACCATGATTACTGGTGACAAAAAAAAAATCAAGGACCTGATAGGAATGAGTCAAAGTATTCAAGTAAGACAAAAATCTGTGAAAAAACTTTTCCTCATAAAGAATATGTTTTTGAACACTCCTCTTGGCTCTTTCAAATTGTTTTCCTTAGCATAAGTCATGAAGAGTGGTTAGTGTGTAAAAGTAGTGATATGCTGATATTGGAAAAAAAGTACATTTTTCTATATTTCAGTAAGTGTCTAGATTGCTAAAAAGGGACTGTATTTATAAATTTCACTTCCCCTTAGTTGAAAAAGCTCCTGGTTTTATCTAAACTACAGAAAACATTTGGTTTCGATCAGATTTGACTAAATAAAACTGTGCTTCTCAGACCTCTTGCAGCATGGCAATTTTAGGAAGAGAAAAAAAAGCGAAGGTAAAACGACAGGACTATTGATGACAGTTCTTGGGACCTGGCTGTGTTTTGTGCAGCAGCAGCAGCAGCAGGTTTCCTTGGGGCAGAGCCCAGCCTGTGCCTGCCACAGAGCACATCCCAGCCTGCAAGGCAGAGCCTGAGGAGACAGTGTGATCCTGGAAACTTTGGTGTGCCTGTGTGCCAGAGAGGGGGAGAGAGGGAGACCTAGAGCAGAGGCGAGCAGGAGGAAGGCAGGCAGAGCAGGGAGCCTGCCTGACGCTGCTGAGGGCTCTCAGAGGCAGGCTGTGCGTGCAGCACTCCGGCTGCTGTGCACCCCAAGGACAACATCCACTGACTTTATCCATTGAACTGCTGCAGGACAGAAATGACACCCAACTGCTGCTTCTATATGCTCTTGCTTATTGGTACCAAGGGTAAGTGTCCCTGGCTTTCTTTCTTGTTTTGAGCACTGCAAAGCAGATAGCTGATCAACTTGAGGAGCGGATTTCTTTCGAAAACCGTGATCTCTCAGTGTTGTTTTGCATTTCTTCATGTCAATTATTTTTCAATAGAATTGAAGTGTAATGCAGTCTCTCAAGGTTACTTGCTACATGTCAGGATCAGATTTTTTTGCACTTAATGCCTTGAGAGTTACTATTAATAGTTGTGAGCTGAAATTTAAAAATTAGAAGCAGCCTAAACATTGCATAAATACTTGCTGTAAATATTTATTGAAGGTACCTACAGAACTGACTTAACTCGGATGCCATGAAATCTGCATTTTAGACTCAGTTCAGTAGTTTGAAGTGATACTATGCAAGTGCTACTAGAATATGGAGCTCTCAAAGGGCAGAATGTGTTCAGGTAATAGGAATTTTTAGCATGATAGGCAGTATAACATGCAAGAGGGAGACTGAATTAAATTTCAGTTTTCCTTCAGATGATAATCACTTCAGTGTGGTGGGAGTCACACTGGACATATTCCTTACTTTAATAGTGTTTTCTTCATTTCATTTGAGTACCCTGTTTGTAAGTGCTTCTTATGACCTGGCAAAGCTGTCCCTGTGAAGCTGCTGATGCTGATCTAAACGTTGAATGATCCTAATGATTCTCATTTTCTTTAGCTGTAATTATTATAAATTGCTTTCTATTGCACAGTGTCAATACTAAAATAGTGTTTTGTTAATTTGGATGAAAATAGCTACTCTTAATAATATGAACAGTTTTGTTAAAACAACAGGAGCAAAAGGTTGAATTCTGTCATCTTCCTCTGTATTGTGCAACAGCTTGTTCTCTTTCCTGCTTTTAAATGAAATCATTTTGGGTTCATGTGTTCATAGGATGCTGCTTAAGATAGGATTTGTAAGGGGTATTGCCCCCACTAGGAGTTTGGGAAAGAGAGCTCCATACACAGCTATTTTTCTAGTTGCAAAACTCAGTTAAATCAGTGGAAAAACTCTAAGCAGTTCCTGTATGTTTTAGGGGAATACATAATTGCAAGCTGCATGCATGAAAAAAAAACAGTGATATTAATGTATTTGAAATTAAGAAAGCCACAATAATGACACAGTATCAAACCTGTGAGCAAGGTCTGGTTTCATATGCACCTGCATTTTCCATGAGCTGTAATTCAATATTTAAAGTAGTACTTCCAGTTATGCAGAATAAAAGCTAAGTGTTTTCAGCAAATCAAGCCTTTCACATTACTGTTCTCTGTGCCAAAACATTAAAACATAGAAACATTCATAAACGATGTGCAAATTGTCGGTATAATTTCTGCTATTAAACTCATCTCTGCTGTGGATTTTATAAAACATACTGGAATATATTAAAGCATACTGCAAAATAGGGTAGCAGATGAGGACTGTGAATGACTACAAGCCTACTAGTTATGATGGCCATTAACTTTTTAGGTATATACATCATATAGAGTGTATTATAAGAAAACCACATGGCTCATCTAGATTTGTTAAAGTGAGAAGCAGTGAATTCACAGATTAAAGCACATTCATGCCTGGAGTCTCTGGCACCTGTTGGTTTTGCACCTCTGTTTCGCACCAAAATTAGCTCCTGTTTAGTGTCACACCTCCTCACCTTGCTCAGTGCACAGTTCACAGCTTCACTGCCTCTTGGAATTTTAGGCAGCAATGCAAATTAAAACCACACCTACAAGCTGGCTGATTTCATCTGCTCAATAGACTTCAGCTCTGCTCAAGCCTTTAGGCTAGCTGATATTAAACATTCCTGGAGTATAGCTGTCATTAGAAATTTGATTTTGTTGGGTTTTTTTGTTTTGGGTTTTTTTGGGGGGAGGTTGGGTTGGTTTTGGTTTTTTGGTTTTTTTTTTTTTTTTGGTGGACTGCTGTAGGTTCAGCAGCATTTTGTTGTGGAGGTTTTTATGTTTGGTGCTGGTATTTTGTTTTTAACTTCTACAAAGTAACAGATCCTTCTAATTCTTTAAAAAGTAAAAAAATGAGTATATATTGTACGAAAGCTACTTGTTTGATTTACCCGGATCCATTCAAGCTGTGTCCCTTTAGTTTTCCATTCAACAACTGAAGTTCAATCACTTTTTTTACTCTCTTCCTTGAGATTCTTCATTAAACCTTTTTTTTTAATACATGAAAAGCCTCTCCCTCCAAAATCTGAGTAATCAAACTAATTCAAGCAATCGAACTGCATGTGTACTGGCAACCACCTGACTGTCTTCCCAAGTGGAAAACCTTATCCCAGGTAGAGCTTTCTGTGAAAACAAAGCAGCATCTGTATCATGACTTTTGTCTGCACATCAGCAGTGATGATAACACGCAGATAAGTAGATTCAGACCCCAGCTGTGAACTGGCAGCGCTGGATGTGCAGCCAGGATGAATTTCTGCCCGGGTGGGTCACCCCCCTTGCAAAGCTAGCAGGTCACTTCAGGTGTGTGGCTGGCATTGCCCTGGCTGCTGCTGCATCTTTTCTCTTGGCAGAGTAATCAGCTGTAATTGCTGCAGCCGCTGTAGTGCACGGTTGTGCCTCTGGAGTCCCTTTGATTGGCTTTCTGGGGACAAAAGGTATTTTATCCTCCTGCACCTTGGCTGAGTGACAGGAGCTCAAACAATTCATTTATCAATCATTAAGCAAAACAGAAGAACATAAGAATTGAAAAGTATTCAAAGTGACTTCCAAAAGGGATTTAGCATGCTCCTTGTGAAAAACGATTACACCTCTTACAGTTTTAACCCTTTATGCACTGTTCTTCTACTTGATGCTTCCAATCTTATTTCTGCTTGTACCTGCAAGCCTCCTCTTTCTGTTCTCCCTTCACATTTTTTTCCATCCTTTACCCTCACTTTAAAATGCCAAGGACCACTTTCTTTAAACCATCTGAATCTCATTACTTGTTCTGGTACTTCATGCAGGTGACAGCTGTTTTCAAGGCCAAGATCTTTTATACCAAATGCTTTCTGTCAAATGTGGGAAAGAGACAATCCTGAATCCTTCAGAAAATTGCAAGTTTATGATTGTGCTCCTGTTTACATAGTTTGTAACCTATTTTAAGATTCCTTCCAGATTTGTAAGTAGGAAAGTGAAATTACTTCAGCCTTTGCACAGGCTTAAATAATCATTGTGTAGTAATAATATTTGGTTATTTCTTTCATTTAACTTAGGCATTAATCTGTCTGGCTTTCCTGTAGTTAGAAGAACAATGTGCATCTTGTGTGAATATATATATATATGCATAACATGAAAATCAGTATATTAGCAGAAAATCAGTGATGCAGCCTAGGTTTCCTGGGGAAAATTTACTCTAGTATCAATTAGAGGGTAGTAAAAAATCCACACAATGGTAAACTGAAGCTTTGAAAGTTAGATCCTGCAACTGCTGCTTGGGCAAGAATGTTTTCATCCCTTCCTTAACAGCACTGGGGGCTACCCAAGTTGAAAACCTGTATTGACTGTTTAGAGCAACTCTACCAGACTTGAACCATTTGCTCTGAAATTTTATGTGCAATCTGTGGACTTTGAGCAAAAAGACAAGCAAAACTTTACCACTTTTTTTTCCTGAATATGAGGAATTGGTGTTTTGCCTACATTGATCAGTTTGGATAATCTCGTATTAAGCAAAGCATTTTCTTAAACAGTATTTTTGAAGTGTCCCTCTACAATAGCACTGCCTGAGAGACAATCCTCTGACAGGATCTGACCCATCCCACTAGAGCTGATGAGGCTGCTCAAGCCTGGTTGCACTCAAGTAAAAATAACCTTTTCTAATAGATGTTGCTGCTAGAGACCAGTGTGACATTCAGAGGATCTGTCACCAGTCATCTCAGCACGCATTTTCTCTTGAGTGCCACGACTTTGAAGCCATCAAATCAGATTTTGAAATGGCTGGTGCAAGGCTGGGAAGCACAGGAAGGCTGAGAGGATCAGGAAGTCATAATTGTTGTGTCTGAAAGACTGAGGAGGTGAAAATGGGAAGGACTGAAAAATGACAATGAAAGCAGAGACAAAAGGGACAGGTAGGTGGGACAGTGGAACAGAGAGTTGAGGGAAAAGACTAATGCTACTTAGAAAAGGAAAATGGAAATCAGGAGGACTTTTAGTCCAGGAGAGCAGAGACTGAGGAAAGGGATGTGAGAGAGGGAGCCAGCAGGGAACAGTAAGTTAATTAAAGGAGAAGGAGAGGGAGTTCTGAGAAAGGGGAGTGAGCATCTGAAGAATGAAGTCAGAGGATGGTGAGATCAGAACTAGGATTCTGTACAGAAAGAAGGGGATGAGATGATGGGATGGGAAGCAGGTAGTGATCAGACAAGAAAGGATGGGAGTGAAGCAGCTGGGTTGAGGAAAAGATGAGACTGAGCAGAAAAAGGAGCTCTGCTTGGTAGGGTGAGCTCTGTGTTACAAAGCCAGAATGAAGCCCAAGATTGTCTTGTGACTTAATGACTTCTTTCCAAATGTCTCCTCCTGAGTAACACCTCAGCTCAGAGGCTGGTAATCAGCGCTGTCACATCACTCTACCCTCTCAAAAAATAAAGGGCTGGAGAGCTAAAGGATCTGAACTAGTGATGCAGCATGGTGTCCTGTTATAAAATGCTGGAGGGAAACTGATTTCCTCTTCTAATAGTTAATGTTAGCTATGTCCGAGAAAGTTATTAATTTTGTAACCTCCGTGCTTAGGATTTTAGGTAAAGGATACAATCGTAATTTGTGCTACATGCCCATACTGAATTTTCTTCATGTTATAACTCCACAAAAGCACATGCTGTGTGCCCTGCGTTAAAAGGATGAATCAAAAATTACAGGGAATTATGCTGCCTGTGTGACCTCTTCTTGATTTGCTGTAGAAGATTAAGATAGAATGTGGATGAGGCTGGGGATTACAAAATGAAGGCCATTTCATGAAGGCAACTGAACTCTGCTGTGGAAAACTTTTCCTGTTTCTTGCTCTAAAAGCCTTGCAAATGGATAATAATTATATAGCAGATTTTCTGGGGGTTTTGGTTTGATCATCCTGATATGGCAGTGTCCATTGCATGGCTGCCACTTACATCTGTAAAAAGCTGTGCTTTAAGTAGTCTGTGAAACTGATTCTGAAAGTAAAAACCTCAGATTAGCAGAAACCCTTGCCATACATATGTTAATGTCTCAGCTTCCCATCTGGGCAATAAAATCATATTCTAAACTGTAATCTAAGTAATCTCTGAAGACTTAAAAATGGGAAATCTAATTATTGTAGCTGTATGAGGAACTAATTGGGAATTTAATATTGTAGCTGGAGGTGTGTTATCAGAAATGTATGAAATTTAAAGATCTTTAGTTTGAATTCAGATGTAGATGGTATGTTGCTAATCGTGGGTGTTGCACATCAAGTGGCTGTGTATAAGCAAAGGAGGAATGCAGAGTATTGTGCTCACACCCTGCTGTGTCTCCCCCACTGCTCAGGAGGGATCCAGCATGCAGCTGGCTGGTGTGGCAGGGCAAGACAAATACAGCAGGAAGAAAGACTGATGGGAAAGCAGGAGTTTGAACGAGTCTAAGGAGCTATCAGTGGCCTGATGGGGAGATCCAGCCCTGGAAGGATTTGTGAATTTGTGTCAGGGGGAGAGCAGAGGGTGAGCAGGCAGTGGGAGAAGAGCCCAGCAGAGTGACACTGATCCAGAGGGATCTGTGCATGTGAGCTCACCCAGCAGAGCTTACCCAGAGAGGGTGTTAAATCAGCCAGTCCCCCACGGCACAGCTCGCTGTGCTCCACCCAGCTGCTCTGTGTCCATCCTAAGGCTTTATTTGGTCACAGTGGTTTGTCTCAGACAAGTAATTGTTTCCTCCAGAGAAGAGCAAGTGTCGATACGGCACTAGGAGGGGGAGACACTGTACAGTCACTGGGGCTCAAAGATGTGCATAAGTCTGTCAAAGCAGGAGAACATTACCTCTTTCTCCTCTGTTCTGCAGCAGAAATAACTTGACAGGCTTGACCTGGGAGAAGAGACTTTTCCCAATAACCTGATTGTCAATATTATGCTCAACATAGGGAAAAAGGCACAGTGGGGTGGAAGTGATATTTTTAAACTTAGAAATATATTTTTGCGCTGGTTTTTTTGTGTTTTTTTGGTTGGTTGGGGTTTTTTTTTCCAGTTTGAATTAAAAAAAAAAAATAGATAGGAATAGATCAGCTCTTCTTTGGAATAGGCTAAGAGCAGCATCCCTTAATGAAACTGCCCACATCCTAGTTAAAGCCAAAATTTGTGTGCATGGGGAAGAAAAGGACCAAATTAATGAATTTAAAAGCCACATGATTGAATGCCTTGATTAGTCTGGAGTGCTTAATAGCAACACTGTTGATAAAGATCATATGCATTTTTAGAAGTTTTATTCAAGAAGACCCATCTACCATAAAAATACCCTCCTTGACTTCATTTTCTGGACTCCAGTTCCATGTTAGAACATGTGAAACAACCATTATGTAGTCTTACCTAGAAATTACAGCCACTGGTTTTCAGACATGAATTCTTTTCTAGTAATCAAGTAATACTGCAAACTTGCATTTATAAACCCTGCTTTTTCTTCTGTATGAATTCTCAGCACCATGCAGAAAGAGTACAGCCACTTTCTACTTTTCCAAAAACATAACAGAAACAGGTATTAAATAGTTGGTTTTTCTACACCCCTAAGACTTAGATGTCACATGAGGTCTTTCTTTTTCTTAATATGGTTTAGCAAAAATAAAACAACTTTTACATCTTTCTGTTCTTTCACTATTTGGTTAAATTTTCATTTTTTCTTTTTAAATCTTTCATTTCCATATTCGCTGCTTTCACCTCATCATTTAACTGGACTGGTTTCCTGGTTTCTAGATTGGGTCCACAGAACAGGCTCTCACTGCTGGCAATGAGGAAAGAGTGTCAGGAACAGACACCATCCTCTCTAGGTTAGATGAAGTGGCAGGAAACAAAGAGGAGGAACTATAGATTATGTGGAGGTTAAATCCACGGTAATCCACACAAAAATATTGCTTAGCCAAAATGCATCCAAAACAGAGCCACACTTCTAAATGGTGTTTCTTGTTACGTTTTCTAATTTGGATATCCAAACTTGCAAATATGTGCTGCTAATGTGACATTTCTTTATGTACATTAATAAATGCATAAAATCTACAAGTTGTAATTTAAAGATCTATTGCTCTTAATCTGCATGCACATTTTGATACAACCTGCAGAAGAAGAAATAAGTCAGATATCTCTGGTCATGGAGTCCAGACAGCTGGATTACATGATCTCAGAGGCTTTTTCCAACCTAAATGAGTCCCTGGTTCTGTGGTTGACCAGCTAACATTATTCACTTCAAGAAGGTCAGAAATCCTATTAACTTGAGATAATTTCTGTTTTATGCACTTAACTGGAGTGTCACAACTTTCAGTGGTGAGTTATGTGTACTCAGAATACAGCAGAGATTGGAAAACTTGTGATTTTTAAATTGAACCAAAGATTAATGAGTCAGAATCCAAAAATAATGCACTTATTTAAGCACGTTCTGCAGATTGATTTTTCACAAAATACTTCCATGAGGTCTTAGAAAACAGATTAGCTAAAATACCTTCAAATTATTTTACTTCAACACAGAACAACAAAGGGTTCCATATTTTACAATACTTCAGGAGGGTGGAATCTCATAGGGCACAGGGCACAACCACCTCCCAAATCTGAACTTGTAGTTCTATATTAAATTTAAATTCTTAATAGTTATAAATGGTTTGTAGTAACAAAGGTATGTGGATTAATAAAATATATCAGACAATCCTGTCTCCAGCTCACCAAGAATTAATGTATTTTCATTGTTACAAGATTAATGTTGAGTGTGCTTCAGAGCTTCTCTTCAAATTATGCTGGCTTAGTTCCATTGTAAGAACTATTATTGCAATCCTTTTAGTCTTTACTAAAACCACAATAAAGGGACAAAAAAGAAAAAGAGAAAAAAAGCTGATGTTTCATATTTCAAATACAGCATTAGGGCTCCCAAAACACTTTTTTCTCTGTCTGGAGTCTTAGAAAAAGCATAAGTGAGATTATTTTTTAAGGACTTACTTGAGATTGTGCTACTTGGGAAAAGAGAAAAAAATAGTGGAATCTGAAATTGTGGCTGATGTCCAGCTTGCTTAGCTCTAGTGATCCTGTAGCAAAATAAGAGACTAGAGGGCAAAAGAAGATAGAGATAATACAATCTCCCACTGCCACCCTTCAGGTTCTTTTCCTCAGACTGTTTGGGCTGGCTGTTCTCAAATCTGCTTTTTCCTATCATCAGCACTGCAAGATTTTCATTCTGCCACATTGTTGGGGTTTTGTGGGGTTTGCTTCCCCATCACAAGAACATACCAAAGTTGGAATAACTTGTATAATTTAGCTGTAACTTCTGTTTTGGGGTGGGGGTGAGAGTGTAGATAGTTGACAGGGAAAAAATGGCAGACAGGCTTGCCCTTTTTGACAGAAGAAAAGTTAAGCTGTGGGTTATGATCTTTTAGGTTGTTTCTGCCTTGAAGACAAGTTAATAATACCCAGGTAATTCTTTGCTGTTCTGTTCTTTTGCAAAATAATGTGTTCTCAGAATATCCTACCATCTGAATACCAGCAAGTAATTTCCATGTTCATTGCCTTTCTAATTTCATTCCCCTTTCTCATTGCAGCTTTCTCTAAAGGCCTTGCTACCAGTACTTTCTGTCTCATCTGCTGGATTTCTTTTTGCTTCCATGCCTGAACGCACATGTACACAAACTTCCTCCTGTGTATGATATTGTGTCATGAAGTCACTTAAATCTGCCTTTTGTTTATGGAAACTTAAGAGAAATATTACAAATGTCTGTTGTTTGTCATTTAAATGATTTAGTTTTCACTGGTCAATGTTTCACTTTTGCTTACTTTATGCATGGCTGACTGGATTAACTTGCTGAAAGCAGCAAGTCTGAAATTAATTTCTTTATAGTAATCTCTAACTGCCGTCCTTATGTATTGAAATTCAGATTGCTAGTTATCTAGATGAGATGAATGATTGTTGCTTGAGGGACACTAATTTGTTGATAAATATCTGTCTTTTATCTTTCTTGGCCAAAGTAAATTTTCAATTATTGGATTGGTCAGATTTAAAGAAAAAAAAAAAACAAAAGAACATTCATTAGCGTACCACTATGCTACAAGATACAAAAATAATTGTAAGATGCCTGGCAAATACTGAAATGGAAGAAACATTTTACCCTAGGATTACAAAACTTCAAAAATGCCATTCCAGGTATGAAGCTTCAGAGGTCTTTTTAATTATCTTTTTATTACATGTACTTAAATCATTACCTCATAAATGTTGTGTTTCAAATGAGGGAAAAAAAAATTACTTGCAACAAACTTCTTTTCTCTTTGGGGCTCAAAGAACCAGACCAAACACACTCAATAGTGGTTGTGAGAAAGAATTAACTTCTGGGAGAGGAGTTTCCTTTATTTTGATGGCCAACCCTTCTCCTTCCAGGCCTTCCAGGTGGGATGGCACTGACTAGTGCAGGATTTACTGTGTATTTCACACATTTGGCTTGGTGCCTTCATTTCTATTCAATACCTGACACCACTTGAAAAAAACCCAAGTGTTTCATATTGCCAGCTTTCAACTTGATATTGCTCTGCTGTGAAAAAATAAATTTGTGAAATTGAGGAGTTAGACCAATGCAAAAAACACAGGGGCAAAGGAAAGCTTACCTTGATTATTTTCTATTGGAAATCATGTCAGAAAATGGAGCTAGAACTTGTTTCTAAACAGAAGTAATAGTCAGATATCATTTAAATTCTGTTTATTTGGGGAGAGGAAGAAGAGGGGAAGTGGAGCAATAGAAAGGTTTGGCTCTGTTCATTAGTTTGTATCTTTGTTAGATATTGTGCAAAACTCTCATCCTCTGGGAAAGCCCTACAAAATTTGAGGGCTTGGATGGAACTTATTTTACTTCATACTGGGGCTTTTAGAGGTATTCTCTCTTTCAGTTCTTTATACACATTAGATTATTTTTATTCTAAGCTCTGTGCAATAAGAACAAAACAACAAAGTAATAAAAGGTATAAAAGCCAAATCCTCTGGCAAGGTGCCGTGTCACCAGTCTGAGTTGTTCTATGGCAGTTTCCAGCCCTGGAGTGGATTTATCTGGCAGTTAGACAACAAGGATCTTCCAACCCTATAACTGCATTAATTACACTGAATTATCTGTGGCATAACTGATAACTAGTGACGTTGTGAGATTGGACGTGATATTTTCAAAAAGATAGTACAAATTTTCTGCTTTGGAAAATGCTTCTGAAATGAAAGCATTGTGTGATACACAGCAAGATATAAAGGTACTTTATGAAATTAAAATCCAAGATAATTACTAGAGTGACATGCAACAGCCATAATATATGCACCACTTTTGCTAAAATCCATTGCACTACACTGTGTTTAATGGAAGCAAATATAAACTTAGGTGTGTAGTTCAAGTACTACATATTCCTAGAGTGACATCTAATATAGTTTGCTAAAGATAAGTGTAATGCAGTAAAACTGACAGTGTATTTCAGGTTGCAAAAGTAACAGCTAAATATAAAAAAAAATTCCTAGTGTTATAGAAATGAATCTGTCATTCTGAATAAATGACACTATGACACTTGCACACAATCATATCTAAAATTAAAAAGCAATGCATATGCATTACATACATTTAGAAACTGTTATAGACTTCAGGGCTGGACAATTACCAAAGCAGAGTTGCAAATTACAGAAAAGGCAGTGTGGTGATAAGAGTTTAATTGACTCACACTTCCATGAGTACCCTGTACAGACATTTAAATCCTTTAAGCCACAGACCCTTTGCCTCAACGATCAATGCCAAAGAATCTATTGACAGTAGGCCAAGGTCGATTTTGGTATACAAATTTTGCCCAATGTGTTACTCCAAGTGTGTGTACACTAAAGTACAAGTGTATAAACTCTATTTTGTTCTTGTATGAAACTGGAATCTATTTTCAATATGCTATTTATAGACAGTTAAAACTTGAGTTTTACTGACGCTTAATAATATGAGATTCCTGTTACATTTTCCCAGATACCATTAGAAATCTTCTCCTAAAAGAAAATTTTAGGAGAGTCTTTATAAAATTACATGATGAAAAAAAAAAAGGCATTCTAACTGATAAAGTTATAATAAGTTAAATGAAATTATGCAGAGGTTAACTTTGTATTTCCATCCTGAAATACAATGGACTAACTTCATCCTCGTCTCAGTCATGTATTACTCAAAAATCCCTTATTTAGTGGGAAGAAGCTGAAAATTCTGAACAAAACCAAGAAAAATAATCTAAGAATGAACTTCATCTCTTCATTCACGTTGTAATTCATATAGTTGTAATGGTCAAATTCAGACAACAAATATTTTTTTAAATATCTTTTTAAGTTGTATCCTCTTTTTTTCTGTTATTTGTTGATTCAAATGCATCTGATCGAAGTTGGTCGGTCACTAGTCACTTCTTTGTTAGTAATTAAATATCTTGTAAGTTAAAGTAATTCATAGTTGTAAAGTTTTATAACCTTGTTCTGATGATTCATCTTTACAAAAGAAGGTAATAGGCCTATGAGGCCTGTTCTGTTATGTTAAAGGTTTTCCAAAGACATTTCACATGCCCTTAACATATCTTTCAGCAGAAGGGGATATTTTTTAATCAACTGCCAGTTTAAAGTATCCAAGCTAGCACAAAAATTACAGGTGAAATCGATTTTAACTTCAGTACTTTCTGAGTTGATTCTGATTTATTCAAACAAAACATTCTGTATCAGTGCAAGAATATTTTAGTCTTCTATTTCTTCAGCCCATCTCCCACTGTTTCTAGAAGTACAGCAACTAAAAAAAGTTATGTAAGATTAGAAAACTGCCACCAGTTTTGCCTGAGTCTCTTTAGAGAACTTGGGGCTTTTGTAGGTAAAATAATTTTCCATCAGAAAAATACAGGGTGGATTTTTCAGTACCATAATCGTTCCTTGGTTCTTGGCATTTAAGGAGCCTTTTTAAAAAGCAATTGGATTTCCTCAACCATTTTGAAGTGTTAACTCACTTAGTGAGAAAAAACAAGTTAGCTTATTTGGCTGATGGAATTCATGAGTCATTTTGGATTCATGACACTGGATTTCATGTTATTCAAATTCTTGAAAACACACAAGTATTTTCCTGATATTATGATACGCCTTTATTTGAACCTATATGTGGCACAGTTGAGACTGGTGTGACTAGTAGGTACCAAGCAATAGTAATGCCTTTGGCTGGTTTCAGTGCTCATGGCTCAGTCCCATCAGCCCAGAACTGTTCCCTTTACAGAGCCATCCTTGCTTGCTTTACAGAACATACGAGTGACTGTGTTAAGTCTGTGTTCTTATATTGCACATGTGCCTTATTTGGTTTCTCAAACAGCACTTGTGACCCGATCACTGTATTTCAAAGAATGCACAAAACTGGCAAGCCTAATGAGTCAATTTAGTTGGAAGCCAAGCCATGTTGTCCTGGGAACATCTTGTTCTTGGCTTTCCCAAATGCTTTCTTTCTTTTTATTTAATTTTATGACTGCTTAAAGAGGGGCTGTCATGTTCTTTCCCCAGTGATTCTGCATCCGTGCAACAGAGGAAAAAGCCTTACCATCTATACCAGATGATAACTCAATCATGCTTATTCCTTTAGCAAAGGAAAGCAGAGCTAACTCAGTCTTATATTTCAAGACAAGCAGGGAAAATTATCCAAATTATTTCTTCTTTACTGCACACATCTTATATGCAATAAGCATCTTGAAGCAGCCAGTCTGGGCAAGCTTAAAAGGTACAAGACAGGAATTCTTGTTTTCTTTCTGAAAATTTGAAATAAATCTGGGGGATTGCAGGGGACACTAAATACACAACAGTCAAAAATATTTAATTTGCAGGATCATGAACATGGTGGTAAGTAGAACATTTGCCTGTATTGAGACAACAATACAGAAGAGGTTTTTTTGTGGTTTTGCTGATTGTACTGATACCAGTTCACCTACTTCTTTTCTCTATGCTCTTGAAAAATTGCAAATATTTTAATATTTATGCTTAACATTATGAAAAATAAATTTTCTGGTGCAGAATAGGTGAAATGTGTGCAATTAGCTCTATGTCATGGGAAGGCAGGAAATTATTTTCCCTACGAGGTTTACAAAGAGGCTCTTTTACTTGGTATCTGTAAAAGAAAACCTTCTGATAAGCAAGTCTGTCATGGGTTTATCAGTTTTCATCTTCTTTCAGCTGCTAAAAAAAGAACGAACAAGAATGTAAAAACAAACAAGAGTGAATTGAACCACAAGACAAGTGGTTCCATTTTTCATAGTGGAAAATCAATCAAATGTAGAAAAGCCAACAACTTTAATGCCACATCACGAAGATGGAGTGATAGATCATTATCTTGGCATGGTGAATTCCAATGTCAGTAAAGTCTGTATTTGCAAAACGATAATCATAATTTTTAATTGCCGTTGTTGCAGTGCTAGCTTTATCTATTTTCCTCACATAAAAGACCGAAATTTAATTTCCTAAATCTGAAAGATAATTGTTTGAATATTATCTAGCATTTTATAACAGTTTTATCTCCTGTCTTATCTCCTGTCTACCTTTGTCAGCTTTACCAAGTATTTCCCCAGAGAGTTGGGGGCTTTTCCATACATAAATCTCCTGCAATCAGCAGAGTCCAAACTTCTGTCTTTTTTTTGCATAAACAAAGTGATGTTAACAAGTCAGTGGACAAAGACCAGTGCTTTCACTGATTTTATAACTGGGATGAAGATGTTGAGTTTTGAAGCTGTGTTATCTCCTTTCCCAGGCAGCTGTTTACAGAGTAATCCAACATAGCACAAATGAATAATGCAGAGATTCAGAATAGATATAATCAAGGCTATAAATGTACAGAGAATTCAAAACATTGAACATCATGAGGGACTTATCCTTTGTGGCAAACTACAGATTTCTAAAATGCACCGGCAAATTCATTAATTAGGTCAGGGATTAACTATTTGAATAATTAATAATAATTTTTGGAACATGCTCTGAAATTCCATTGAATGGTACTGTGAGAAGATAAATGCTTTCATTTGAAATTTAAACTGCACAGAGATCAGCCCCTTTAAGCACAAGGTTCAGATCAGTCTAAATATGTCTTTAGTGTGTAGAATAAAAAGGTTGACAAAATGTGAGAGGTTTTTTGATGGTCTTTTCAGGATGTTTTCATTTATGGTGTTTTTTCCCATACTGGTGTCTCTTAGCAGATGGTTTGTAGGTACTGAGATTGTAACAGGTTACTGCACTTAGGGGAGCCTCAGTTGCCAGCTCAGCTTTTTGCTAAGAAAGAGGCACTAAGTACTGAACATACACTATTTGCTTAACAGTATACCTACATAAGCTTTTTTTTTACTACTTCTTTTTGGTGGAACAAGTTAATCATAATGTTCTGAATACAAGCACAGAACAGCAGAGAAATTTATGAACAATATGCAAGTGTGAATCCACGCTGTGATTAGGATGTAGCTATATTTTTGGTACCTATATGTTAAAATCTTAAGGACTTTTACTCTTTGAGTAACTGCATAGGTTATATAGTTGTGGATAAAAGCAAATCAACTTTTCTAAATCATTCAGTGGTGGTTAGCTGGAATATATGACTCTCTATGCAGGATGCTTCTGACAGTAAAGATCATTCTGTACGTATAGAGGATATTTATCTCAGTTTCCTGCAGCTACAGCTCTTGCATCCCAATTTTTCAGGGTTGTAAACATTGTCAAGGGCTTAAAAAATCCCTACCGGAGGAACTTTCTTCTGGTTATGACTCTGAAGTACTTGATTGAATTTCAGGTGATTTCTCTTAGTCCAAGAGAAAAACGAGTACAAAAAATCAGATGTCGTCCAAGAACATTCCTTGTTAATCTGGGAAAATTGTGTGAAAGGTTTACACTTTGTCTTTGAAAATAGCCTGAAAAAATAGTTGCATGTTTCAAAATTGGCAGTTTACTATCTGAACAAGTATCACATCACAGTTAATAAAGTTTGTAGAGAGAATTTGAAGTGTTCTAAGACCACAGTGAAATTTAAAATAAAATCTGCATTTGATTTTTGGGTTTTTGCATAACAGTATGCATTAAGTCAAATGTGGCTCTAATAAGAAAGTGATACTCCTTTTTGAAAGTTCTTCAAAAATTAAAAACAAACAAGCTTGCAGAAAGGTACTAGGTAGGTTTAGGGAGACTTTGGAAGTGAAGAACATGGGATAGTGTTCTGTCCTGATTATGCTTTTCTCCATTTCCAGCATATTGGACTGAAAAAATTTAATTCTAGTGTAATTTTAAAACCCTCTCCATAGTATGCTCTTGGGAAGAAATGGATCTCATACCACAAGAAATCTGACTTGGCATCCTGCAATCCATTACAGAAGCAGTAGATAAGTCATGCTTTTTTGGAAAAAAAACTGATGGCAGAATTTGTCCCTCAGGTGCCATGGTGGGACTGGTGGACCTTTGCCCTCAGCACTGCTTGAATGAAGCCTTGTGTTCTCTGAAGTTCCTTCCTAAAAAGCATGGACGCAGCAGAACAGCACCTGTGTGTTTAAACCTCACACTGATGCATTCTTACCAATATCTCCACAGTTTTTGATCAGCCTGACAACCCTTCTGAAGGATTCATAATTGACCCCTTCATTATATCTTACTAAATTTTCAGCAAAACTGTCACGGATTTGGTCTTAGTTGCCTTGTTCTTTGGTCCTTGATCCATTTACACCAAGAAATTTCTTTAAAATTAGAATATAATCAAACATGTATAGACCTAACTTTGTATAAAGGAGCTTATCTATTGGGTCTAAAATTTCATCACAAATTAATGTCATAGAATGGTTTGGGTTGGAAGGACCCTAAAGATCATCTAGCTCCAACCATTCTTCCATGGGCATGAATACCTATAGCTTATCTAGTGTATTGTTATAATAAATTGTGAAACAATCCTTTAGAATAGTGGCCTTATGTCATTTGTCTTGTATAATTAACAATTTGATCTTATTCTGAGGATGAATAGGGAGGAATTACTTGTTTGTGAATTATCTGTTTTCTTGATATCAAAGGAAATTTTGATTAGCTAACAATATTTTTGCCAAGTTTAACAAGTACTTCATATACTATTTGTAATTTCACGTCCAATGAATTAATAAACTTTTGTTGCTTGATATTCACATTCAAGTGTAAATGAGTACTTACAAAGGCATAATATCAAATACCTTTAAACACATTATAAAGCAACCATATTTTTTCCGTTCCTATTTAGTCACCTGTGACTCTTTGGAAGATCATGTTTCTGGAGCTGGCACCAGGTGCCCCCTGGGCTACTTCCCATGTGGCAACATCACAAAGTGTTTGCCCCAGCAGCTGCACTGCAATGGTGAGGATGACTGCGGCAATCGGGCTGATGAAGACAACTGTGGTACGTGGCTGTGACTTTTCTTTGTGCCTAGCACCTGTAGCCACTGGAATCCAGGCAGTGCTAACACCAAGCAGGAGGCTGGGGAGGGTCAGCAGCAGGAAAGTTACATGTTGTGCAGAGGATGCAGCAGCTCTGCTTTAGCAAATAAAGCCACCCAGCAAACCATTTGCTAGAGAAAGAAGAATGGGCATTTTTCTTTGTATATGGTATCAGTTATCAGTATCCAATTTTTTCCCTGCTTTGAACTTCTTTGTACATGTCATTTTGATGTCTACAAATGGATGTATGTGATCTATCAAAGACTGTTGCTGCAGAGGTAGATGTGTGCTCCAACAGAGTTTATGAAAAGCTTAATGTGACTTAATGCGGGAAACATAATTTAGAAGAATTTTCAAGGTTTTTCAGAAATTATTTATGCCCTAATCTGGGAGAAAGATGTGTGTCTGTGAGTGTACTGTGCAAGCTGGGCTACCAGCAGGCTTTGGTGGTTGAAAATGTAAAAATGCCAGGGCACACACACAGTCAGGTCACTTGTGCATGCTGTTTTGGTCCTTGTCACTCCTAGCCCCTCTGGATGGTAGCTGGGATCTTGACTTGGCTTGTGGGCTTTGGCTTTAGCTCTACTGCAAACCAGGCAGGGCCAGGGCTTTGCATGGACACTTATTGTCCAAGCTGCTTCTTTGTGAGCATGGCCCTGGCACAGCTCTTGTCGATGCTGAGTAGCATCGGTCATGCCGTGTTTGGACACAGCTCAGAGGTGGCACAGACCTGGGATAGTCTGGAAAGGGATCCCCATATTCTGTGAGGAGAGAGCTTCACCATTTGATTGTGAGCTAAGACCACAGGGAGAGAAAACTGACCCTAGCACAATTTATTTACTGTTATTGTCACATTACTTACAGCTTGGGTATTTCCAGAGCTGCTCTCCAGAGCTGCTGATCCGTGGCAGATGGGGGAAGTAGGCTTCCTGTTCCTGAGTAGTTTTCCTGTAGCCACGGAGGACAGCCAGGTGCACCATGCCCTGCCCCACATGCTGCCTCCAGCAACCCAGAGCAAGCAGCTGAACTGTTCATCTGTCCCAGACAGGCATGTCGCCATCAGATCTGGGTGGGAGGAGTGGGAAGAATTAAAATATTAAGTGAAAATTCCATGCTATGTATACCGAAAGAAATTTTCTGAAAGAAATTTCAAACAGAATATGGTGAAGCTGTTTTTCACCAGCACTCTCAGCAAAGTCAAAGGATTTGAAAGTAGTTGTTCTCCTTGGATATGAAGCTTATTTGTATGCCTAAGTGAAGTATCTTATTATTATACCTATGCAATTTCAGGATCTTACTCCATATGAAAGTGATTTTAAATTCTAATCCCATCTAATGGACCTGCACCATTTTGTAGTTTTATACCATTTGTTAGTGCTATAAATATACTTTATGTTATAAATAATGAAAATTCTGAACAAAAATGGCTTGCTCTGTTTTTTCTGTTGTCATCCAGACCTGCAGTAGCAGAAATTGCCAATGATGATGTCCTTACATGTTTATGAAGTCCAAGGACAATAAACAGTTGCTTTATCCATATTTCATTTCTGTGTAATACTACAAAGTCTATTATACTAGGACTTGCTGAAAGATACTGCTTAATATGGTGCTAATTAGGATATACACAGTTTTGTAATGGGAGGTACAAGTATAGGATCATAGAATTTTTTAGGTAGGAAAATAAAATTAAGATCATTGAGACCATTAATCAAAGAGCTCTTTGCATCTCATCTTGTTAATGACACAGAGCTGTGGTATTCTCAGAGTATGAATAACCAATTTCAAAAATTCAATTAGAAGTGTCAGAGGTTGTCAGAGAGCAGGGAGAGTGCAGCAAGAAGTGATTTAATACTGAACCCTGAAGCAATGAATAAGAGTCCTTAGTAATGCCTTAGTGTTCTTCTATAGAAATGAACATACAAGACAATTCAGCTGTGATATTGAATCTCTTCTGTGTAATTGTAATTCAAGAATGAGCTAGCCTTGATTTTTGAAAACCTAAACTACAAAAGATGAAGAGTCATTGTATGGACCTGCAGGGGAAAACTGTGCTACTCGTGTTTTTCTCATATCTTCTCACTTAGAAATGCATTAGTGTAATATTCAGCAGTAATGTTTTCTCAAAAATTGGTATTGCAGTCTTACACTGTTGTACAGTTAAAGAAAGAGTCACTTCCTTGTCTGAGTATATGGAATATCCTGAGGAGATTTTCTGCAATGGCTCCACACATAGTAAGTGGGAGCTCTTTGTGGGATAACTCTGGTTTTGATTACTCATCTTGCTTAAAATAGAAGAAAAGAGGCCTCAGTGATTAGTTCCTGTGACAGAGAAACCATTTGTCTTTTTTTTTTCTCCTGCCATACCTAGGATCACTTCAGCATGCCTGCCTCACGCCAGCAGTTATATCTGGCTCCTTCTCCCCTTTTTTTAAATTTACAACTAGTTTTCAGTTTAAGTCATTGATCTTGGTTACAGAAAAGAAATTAAAAATGAAATTATTCCAGAGTAGTAATTGTTCCATTCAGTGCCATGGAAATTTTAATCTTCTCCACAAGGTATTCTAATTAAATAGCTCAAGATCTCAATTCCTGAACATTTTTTTTTTTGCATCAATTTGAGGAACTTTGAGGTGACCAGTCTACAGGATTCAACCCAACAAGTGTGGGAGGGGAAAAAAAAATCTATGTAGACCCTGAAAGCAGTTCAA
>VWZP01009082.1:661410-687765 GCA_013396995.1 Dicaeum eximium | reverse complement strand
TTTTTTTTTTTTTTTTTTGTGTGTATGTATTTCAAACAAAGCTAGGTAAACCAACTGTTTCACTAACAGTAATGATAAAGCACTATCTTAAGCCTACAGTAAAACCAGCTATATAGCACGGAAACGAAAAGCAAAATATGTCATTAGATGTTTCAATCCAACTGTCTTGTCTGTTCCTTTCTTCTTTTAATGAACAAATTTGTCTCCTTCCCCACTTCATTTCTATAAGGAAATTGAAGTTGTATTCTTCGTAAGATTACATTTGTCAGAAATTATTGTTGTAAGAAATTGTTGCTGTAGTCTCTGAGATTTGCAGTATTAATCTTGTTTCAGGCACTGTGTGCCTGGTAACAGCAAAACATGATTATGAATATTTCAAACTAAACTAAATCCTCATTTGGAGATGTCTTTTCAAATGTGCTGTGATCACTGCTCATATCCAGCCTAGGCACACAAAGATTGGCTCTGTGGTGCCCTCTTCAATTCTACTTCCTCTTTCACTTCCAAATAATAAACATAAAAATAAGCTCCAGAGTAGTGAAGATCTCCAATTAGGATGGTAGGTAGAGTTGGGAACAGAGTCAGGGCGCTGTGTTAGTGCTCAGCCTCGGGGTGTGGATATCCTGCTCGCCAGCTCAGCTTCAGCATTTCTTCCACTCCTGGAAAGGAGTGAATTATAGCTGATATTTCACAGTCAAGTGAAGCCACTCATCTTTGAAAACTCATGCCTTTGCTACCTAGTTTGCTTTCCAAAATCAATGAAATACTGTGTGCAGTATCCTAATGGGGAAGAGCTTGAGTCAATGTAGTAAATAAGAGAAGGCAGCTGGAAATTTATCACGCCTGCAGTGATGAGAGGCTCTGCTTGAACCATGGCTAGATAACCTTAAATGTGCATGGAAAATGTAATCTTACCTTTTGAAACTGAAAACATAGTCCACCAAGAGGAAGCAGGTATCTCTGCAAATTTGTCACGAAAATAATATTTTTAAATAAAAATAATTTTAAGTTTTGTAATTCGTCATAAAGCTTCTGGTTTTGAGGAATTTCCTTTTTTAGACTCAAGAGAGCAGTAAATTTTACTCTGCTGTTCTGTTCCATGCTCATCCTTGCTGAAGCACTGAGTTCTTAATTAGGCTGAGGGCACTGTGAAGCAATTTAGCCTCTATCATCTTTCACTTGGAGTTATTTTTGTATCTAATTGCAAAATTCAAAATGTGGAGGGAATAAGATACGGCAATTTCAGCATCCTTCTGTGCCCAAGCTTGTTTAAAGATCAAGTTGGCAAAGCAGAGCAAGTTTGATACTATTTAGTCCTGCTATGTTTGATTTCAAACATAACGGCTTCAGCCTGATTTTCCCATTTATTTACAGCTGTAAGATTTGAATCTGTAGCTACTCGGCATTTATAGATGGGAAGTTAGAACTTTTGTTTACTTCATTGCCTTTTAAACCTGAGCAAGGATAAATTGGCATAATTACAAATTCTGCTCACATAATGCCGTGGCAGTGTTGGCACGGGAATTGTTCCTAAAATAACAAATATTTCTCACGTTGAAGACATTACTGCTGCAATATGACTGTTAATGCAGTCTAAACAATCTCTAGGCAAACCCTTTGATGTCCAGTGGCATACTAAACGTGCCAGGTATATATTCCCAAGTACAAATTCATGGAAAGAAGAGTTTTGAGATCTCTGCCTTCACAGTGATGTTTAATGATAAAACAAAAACAAAACTAACAACAACAGATAAAAACAACAGTTGATTAATGCAAAACAAAAGTAATAGAACAACAATATTTATGATGTAGATTTGCACTGAGCCTACGTGTGTTTTCTCATTACAAGGTGTGTTTCTTTAGATGAACAAATCTTGACATGCAAAATATTGCGAAAAAAAATTAAAAGTTAATCATAACATAAATGTACTCCATGCATTTGGGAGAAGACAGCTAACACTGTCAGTAATGATCCATGATTATTTCTGTTTTCAAAATATCTAGAATAGCTTTAGACACACACAAAAAAGTTCTTTCATCTGCTCCTAATTAAATATTTAAATTTAAACTCTTACACTTTTTTTCTTTTTTTTTTTTTTTTTAGTTCTCTGGCTGAATGAACAAGTTTTTTCCTAGATAAGGGTCAGCTTTCCCTGACTAAAATTATCCTACTATTGCATGCAGTGATAAAAGTGCAATGTTCTCAGTCAAACAACTTTTGTGTAATTATCTCTGCTGGATACAACACTGGGTCAGTTGCCATTTTGTAGTCATAACACACTAACTAAAAATTGCTGCAAAAAATCTTAATGCAGGTAAATTTTGAACCACTGAGAAACTGAATAGATGTTTCTCCTGCATGATTTTCTAAGACCTTTGTTGCAATATTTTTCTCATATTCCATACATTCTGCTGGGTCATCAGCACAATTTGATCATCAGAACTGTAAATTAGCTGTGCTGCTAATATGATGCCAATTTTAGGGGAGAAACCTCCCTGTAAATTGCACTGAAGCTTGCCTCCAGTTTCTTGTTTCAAAACTACTCATCAGCTGTCAAATTTAGTTTGGGGAAAATATTGAAACAAAATCGGACTTCAAAAGGTACTGGGCTTTCCTCTGGACTTTACATCCTACCTGGCCAATTTGAAAACATATTTTATATGTCTGGAAGATTGAGATTAATTCCTATTTCTCTGTCACTAATATAACTAATATTATGTGTCAGCATCCTGTAGCTACATGTTCTGAAAACCCCTTGTATATAAAGTAAAGGTGGACTCATTCCTCTAGAAATAATCCTACTTTCAGCTTTAAAAGCTTTTTTCCTAGCTTCCAGTAGGGTTTGATAGCACACAAACATGCAGTTAAAATCTATAGTTATAGGATTTGTTATGTTGTGTTCTAATTTAAAATGCAAACAGTATGACTATGACTGATGTGATATCCTCAGTCACACCACCTGGCTTAGAAGGCAAAGCCAAGCCCAGTGAGGACTGACCTGGACTGGCTGCACTAAAATCAACAGAGAGACTCCCACTGTCTTCAGTGAGCAAAGAACCATAACCTACCTGTCAGGTTTCTGGTGGAACTGACAAAAGTGGGAACTTTTTCTGTGGGCTCTTGGAGGGGGTTTTTTGTGTGATTTCTGTGTTAGGGATGAAAAACAGACGGGACTTTCGGTTTCTCCGTCTTTAGTCTATTGTTTATTTTTCTCTTATCTGAAGTCTAGTGCACCAGACTTAACACACCAGAAAGCAAGGCACAAAATGGAGCCCAGGCACCTAGATTCAAGGTCTTTTAAAGCTATTTAGTCCAATTACCTTCTAAAATGTACCTTTTTTTTTCTACTTTTCTACCAATAAAACTTATTTATCTGTTCACGCAAGACCTACACCACAGCTTTCTCTAACCAATAACTTGGTGCCACCAACACTACAGGAAATGGAGTAGAAGAAGAACAAGAAGGAGATGAGACAATGCCCAAATTCTCCATCTTGCCTCCTGTACACTCCTGCATTAAAATCCTAAAACCCTAAATTGCTCACCCTGTGATAAGCTACATTACTACACACTGCTATCCAGTTCACACACCTGTGGATTCTAACTCATCCCAAAGCCTTGGTAACTTTCTCTAGGGACAAAGGTTAACAGCAGTGTTCTGCTGAGGATCAGGGCTTCTCAAAGCAGGCAGAGAAGTATTCTCTGTGTTCTGGACTCCAACACTTACCTAAGTTAGGAAACTAATAAAAATCTCATAGGTTTCGAAAACCTAGTGTTTGTTACTCATGTACCAGCCTTCCTCAATAGATCTGGAAAAGACTGGAAGCACTGTGCTAGCAGTGGGTTTTTTTTCCTTTAGGTGAAGAAATCTAGGTTGTACAACCTGTCACAGAAACATCAGATATAATGTACAGTCTTCACATGCAGTCTGTGATATATAGATTTCATACATAAATGCCTCAATCCTTTTTATTTCAAACTTAATTAGTTGAGGATGTACAGTTTATTCTTTGTTTAAAATTAGTGTTACTGTCATATCACACTACTGAATAGCTCTTATGCTCCATTTCAGAACTGGTTGTTAATATAGGCTCTTCATTATTACTAATAAATCTTTAGAGGAAGTCATTATGTGCAAGTAACACAGGTATAGTTCCTACTTAAAATAAAAGGTATTTTAACATAAGAATTGTTAAAAATGCAAGCACCAGAATTCTTATGAATTTCAAAACAAAAATCTCACACATTGGCCCTAATCCCTTGCAACTCTGCAAACCTGACTCTTTTGCCATGAATGGGACATTAAAAACCAGCAACTTACCAACAAATGTTACACATTTGACTACTCTTTACATACAAGCAATAATAAAAGGGAGAATGGAAGAAAAAATGCGCTATCTTTTTTTGTAAGCAATATCTTTAATTATGTAGAGCAGCTAATGGAACAAAGTAGCCTGAACTATTTTGAGAGCACAAGTTTCCTCAGTGTTTAAAAATTTGGCTTCTGGACAATTTTGCTGATAGTTCTATAAAACTGGTTTTTTGGCAGCTAGGCAATGGTTGCAGTGTGTCTGCATTTGTTTTTTAATCACAGTGTCATAGCCACATTTTTCCAGTCTAGTGAAGCAAGGACAGGCATGCAGATTTAATTTGTTTCTGACCCCAGAGGAGTTTTTTGCTGGCTAAATGTATTTACTATTGTGTTGCTCTGAGCCCTAAGAGTTCTGCGAACAAAGGACAGCATTCCGCTCCCCAGTTGTAAACTCACTTACAGACCTTCCACACACACAGAGGTTTCCCAAAGAACTGGGGCAGGGAGTGGCTGTTTGAAGTCTTGCACCTATTTGCCTCTAAAAACACAGACCTCGTCTGCTACCGTGTGCCACATGGTCACCAGGTGACTGCCTTGCCTCACTAAATAAGTTACAACAGACCAGCTCTTTTTTTTTTAAAGGGGTCAGTAAAAATTCAACAGGCTAAACGTACTAACAATCTGTATAATGTAATCCTGGTTTGTATGTGTTTCTTTGAAGGTCTATAATCATACACAGAATTATTGCAGTTATGTTGGTTCATTAAATCATCTTCTAGATTTCCGATGCAGAAATCGAAATTTCTGTGGGGTATTTCAACATATCTCTTAAAAAGATATATATTTTAATATTACAAGATTGCTCATAAGGGATAAGAAATTTCATTTTTGTCTCAGCACATTGCAGAAGACCTTGATGTTTTTATATTTCAAATTAATACTAGTAGTGAATAATGTAATAGTTGGTCTTATGTTTTCCTGGCATAGCATTTTTCCCATCATACTTAAAATACAAGATTTGAATGTATGAGGTGCTATTCAGTTTTGAGCCCTAGTTAGCAAATTCTGTTTGTCAAGCATAAAGTGAATATTTGACAATCAATAGTATACTCAAAATGTATCAAATACCTGGGGAAATATAGGATTTTTAAGCTTCACATGGAAATCTTTTACGGCCAAATTTCATTGTCACTGCCATCCATCCACAGTACTATGGCACTGAAATAATGTTTACTCTGATGTGCAAATATCAGCACATGGAATAGCTTTGCTGAAATTTTGAGGGTTTGTAATCAGTTTTGGTACTGTGATTTTTAAATATTGTTGGTAACATAATAATGAATTAGAGCATCCAAGAATATTTTCATACTATATTTCTGACAGCAAAGCACTAATTTGGTATGATTAATACTTTAAGAATAATCTAATTTTTAAACTATTTTTCCAAGTTTCTGTTTAAAAATCTTTCCTTCTCTGTGTATGTTGAATTCCCACGTATTGCTGTATCCCAGTCATACAAATGAAAGTCAATGGATGTGCTCCAGTTAAATATTCAGGAATAGTGATAGAAAAAACCCGATTATGGCCCCATCTACAGGGCAGTAGGTTTTTAATGCACTTGCCACTTGACAAAAGATCTGTTCTCATCACTTCATCAATTACAGATTCCATGCAGGCAGTCCTAAAACTGAGCTTCTTTTGAGCATTTAAAACAGGCAGGGGCAGGTTTGCCAATAACTTTCATTTTGTCTAAAATGCATTAGGCTGCTTCTGAATATTAGCTTAATGATCTAGAATGGAAAAACTGCTAATGGATCAGAGCATGCAAGATGCTCTTGAGGAAGTTAGTAAAATGTGCTTGAATGTCTTATCAGGTCTGTCTTTTCTCTCACTGGAGCAATTCCTGAAGACAGGCACTTATGTTTGCTTTGAATCTTTCATCTTTTCAATTTCTGCATAACAAACAAATAACTAGATGAAGGATAGTTTGCCTGAAGTTACTTAATCTTTCATAATATCATTAACCAGTGCATATAACACATCTTTTCAGCTTAGACAGCAAAGAGGCAAGCATCTCTCAAAAACAGCTTCATCTGTGGGCAGGTGTCAGGAGATGCTTTCAAGGTCATTTCCCTGCCTGCCTGAGAAAACAACAACTGAGTTGTAATGTGATGTGAAAAATGAGAAGCCATTTCAGAATGGGAAAAGTTGTAAAGAAGTAATTTTTTATATCTCCCTGCCTAGTTTGAAGCCAATATATATAGTAATAATGCTTAGTTAAATAGAAAGATTTATAGAGAAATTTCCATGAGGAATTGTATTTAAGTGTAACTAAACTATTAACCTGTGAAATTGCAGGGGTAAAGAATATCACCAGTACATCATAAAGGTGAATCTAAGACTGTAATTACTAGCAAAGTACAGCCATCCTGAGAGTTCTCATAGAAATGTTGTTTTACAGTAGGTATCCTTAAAATGTGCTGCTTTCAATTGTCACAGATGCTTTGGCTCACCAGTGAGTGCCATCCCAAGGAGCAGTTCTGCTACTGCTGCAAGTTCATCAAAAGAGATGCTTTAAAAGCTGAAGAGAAGACGGACTTAAATTAAGAAAACTTAACTCTTACTCAAATTAATAAAACTAAAACCCAATCACAGCTTTTAAAGCAAGTTCCCTTTCCCTTTCCAGCCTGTTTGCAAAGTGCCTACCTGATCAGTCAATTCACAGGTCTCAGATATACAATAGATTTCCAAGAAACATCTAACAGATCTGTAGTTATTTCTAGCACCATTATATCTTGAAATGTCCATTCATTGGAAGGAACTAAAAGGTTTGCTCTTAAATTTTGCCCTTATAGCCATAAACTATTCAGTTTCAGTACATCTGTGCAGTGACCAAGTGGGTAATATGGAATCACGCTTCGTTTAAGATGTGTATTAAGCTTAACATGAGCATTCTGACTTGAATATGCTACACCAAGTCCCTTCTCCTGAAAAGCAGAGTTCCTTGGGCCTTCATCTAGATTTTCAGGAAAGAAATTATTAGGCTGTGATAGTGCAAGACATCTCTCTGTACAAACTAGTCAGAGACAGTAATCATTTCAACTTTCCTGGACAAAGCAGCAAACCTGCATGTTTAAGGAAGTATGAGAATATGGTTCCCTCTCATTTTTAGGCTCCTACATAAATAAAAAATTTCTGAAGTCACAGCTATGCTTTTTCAGTGTGACTGTCACAGCAAATATTGTTATTGAAGGTATAATAAGCTGTTACTTCTATGCAGATCTATTGTTTGTAGATATGTATGATTAAGCAGCTGTATAAAGATAAGATTGTGGTGTATGAATGCTCTGGAATAAAGACCGGTATTAATTAGACAAAAATTGATGCAACTAAATTAAGTGAAGACATTTCTACCTTCCATTTCTATTTTAATATCTTCTATTTCTGGTCTACTTATGTTGTGTGGTTTTTTGTTTGTTTGTTTGTTTTTTTATTAGAGGACAACAATGGATGGTCTCTGCAATTTGATAAACATTATACAAAGGACAAATACAATAAACTGAAATCTCTGTATGCATTTCAGATGAAGACACCTGAGTGCTGTAAGTAATTACAGATATTATTTTATTAATGATGATTCCTAGAAAGAAATACAGAGCAAATATATTCTTAGCAGGAAATTTAGTGCTGCTTCATTTATAGTAAAACATAATAAATACCTCAAATGAACGAATGCTAATTTGATGCTAATTTCAGTTCCATTAAGGATGACTCATTTTCCACAAGAAAAGTGTCAAACATATTTTAATTAGCATATGCCAATTAGGAGGGCAGTATAAATGTTTATCTAAATGTGCTGATACTGCTATTTCAGAGTGAAATGAAGGCAACATTGCTCCCAGTTCACGTCTTTGTACATCAAATGAAATTTGCAAACCCCCTCCACTTATGCAGGTCTCTGAACAGACTTTTTGGTTCTGCTGTCTACTGTGGTGAGCAAAGACTCCCTGACCCATTTGTGACCCATTTTCACCCATAGAATTTTGCTCCTTGCAGTAATAAGAGTGCTGAATAATCTAAAGAAGTGTTGCAAAAATCGCATGCCAGATTCCTGTATATCACGCCTAAGTTTCAAGAGCTTTTACAAGCTCTTTCATAGAGGTAATATGATTTTTTGTATCCCCTTATATTTATTTTTAGATTCCTCCCAGGTCTAAATCAATTTTGTAAAAAACACATGCCTTAATTGTATTTAAAAGAGCCTGCTATGCTGTCTTTGTGCTCGTTGTTCTTTTATACTATATTTCTTTTCTCCACCTCCCATCACACCACATATGCCACCTTTTGCCCCAACCATGTTCTTGTTCTCCTGCAGTGGCTGGTGATGTGCCAGCAGAGTGTACTTGCCAAGGGCTGGAGGTCTTCTGTGATGCTGCCAAATTACGTTCTGTCCCATCAGTCTCTTCAAACATAACCATAATGTAAGTAGAGAAGTAACCTGGTCTCTGTTCACATTTGACTCTCAATCCTACAACTTTTTCACAACTTCAGCCTTATAATTATGATAAGCTGATGCTTGGGAAGCACTGTGTCTCTCTGTTGACAAGTACCTTAATATTTTCAGTAGAGATTTTCCTTACATAAAAGGGGAGAAAAGAAACTAAGGAACCAAAAAACTCTGTGAACTGATCATTTCATGTTTGCAACAGTGGCTTGAGCTACAAACAGTTTCAGGATATCTAAGGAAATCTACAAAAGAAATGCTTCCTTTTATAACTAAATGCTTAGAACTTGTTTCTTATTCTCTGATCCTGCCAATATTTCTGGTCTGTGTTCCTGTCAATAAAGTCAATAACCTTGAACTCAGTGGAACTCCCTGCTGGAGCAAATCTATTTAGTTCTCATTTAATGTCTCTGAATACGCTGTTATTTAAAAGGATTTAATTGGTCTGAGTCATCATGAAGATATGTATGTGTAAGCCAAACTCTTTTTTGAGAGATCAGAATATGGTTGATGTGCCCTTGATTTGCACATTGCTGTGTGAGAAGCAGCTTTAGGTGTGGTGAGCAGGGAGCAGCATCCCACATCCTTACCTGAGGATCTCCCCCTAAATCCGGGTCATGGATCTTTCCTTTTGGTAGCAGCTGTGTTCACACGTGGCTGAAGTTCTCCTTGTCAGGTCCATGTTCAAATACTGCAACTCTTCATAAAGAAAACTGATGTGGAATGTCAAACATCTGTTTAAACTTGCTTCTGGCTCAGGATCAAAAAAACGTTCAAAAATACTGACCCAGTCCTAGCTGTAGAAAAAGCAGTGTGCTGGTTCAGCTGGCTTTCAGGCTAAATTCTCTTCTAATCAAACCATGTCCTGAAGGAATTTTGTTCTTGACAGGACACTTGAGTGTCCCCAATGGAGATGGGACATAGGGATGCATGAACTGGAAAATACACTCTATGTGCATTTGAGGTTTGAAACAAAACTGTAGTTTATATTCAAATCTTTTTAATTCTTAGATTTAAATATTATTTTGCCAGTTTTTCCTGAGGACATAGATTTTTTTAAATTATATTGTATTTTTCTTAGTGTTTAAATAGATACAAGCATATAGAAAAATAGAAGTAGCATGTTCAGATGGTTTCACGTTGCTTTTGTTATTTAGCAGAGTGAGAGCTGCCCTTATTAAATAAGAAAAGCACTGTAGGAACCTGGGACAGTAGTTTTACTGTATGCATTCATTTCTACAGGTCTCTTCAGAGGAATCTGCTAAGGAAACTTTCTGCTGATGTTTTCAAGAAATACCAACATCTTAAAAATCTGTAAGGGAGTGCTATAACATAAAATACCAATCTAGTGCCTTAAATATTCATCCTTTCCTTTCCCCATATGTACACACACAGAGTTTAACATTTAAGTTAAAAGAGTCTGGTTTGTCTCACCCTTTGGTACCTCATGTGTACCCTGTTTGGCTCAAGTACTTTGATTCGACATCTGTCTTTTTGCAAAACCATAATTTCTGCATATTCAATGATTTGTGTTTATAGACTGGTTTATACCAGAAAAATACTAAATTTTCATTTTGTCTGAAGGATGTTACATTTATAATATACAGTAATATGCCAGATCGAATGAAAGTAAGTTAATTGATTTCTTCTAGAAAAAAAAGTTTGGAAACTCAAACTTCTCATTATCATGGGGAGCTCATTCCTATGGACATGGTTTTACTCCTAATTATGTCTGGTACTGATTTGATAATGCCCAACAAGTCAAATTATTATGGCAATACAGTACTGTGTTATGTTTTCCAATGCTGTTCAAAAATCATACCTTTTAACAAGTTTTCTTTATATAGAAGTAGTGAAATAAAAATAAAATGCAGAAGTCTAGAGTAGGGCTTCTAGGTAACCTTTTCAAAGTGTTTTTTTCATGGGAACTGTGCTACACTGCAGCACCATCTTGTGTTCTGAAAGTTAAGTCCCATTATGTCCCTTAAATTCCTGAAAGGTAAATTTTCATTAAAAGAAATAAATCCATACCTATCTGTAGAAAACATTTGTTTCTAATATTGACTTCTCACCCTTCTGATAGATAATTTTACATTTTCCAAAAGGTCTTGAGCAGTGTTTGACAGAAACCCATTTTGTAAAAGCCAATGTCTGATTTCTTACTGCTTTCTAGCAGGAATGCATTTAGATGCTTCATTAGGTGGAATTTGATTTAAAGGACTCATGTTTAAATATTATTCAGAGAATAATGTTATAATGTCTTAAAATTATTTGAAAAATACTTGGCATTTGCAGCTGATACTTTTCAACTCATTACTTTATCAAAATAGATACAGAAACCCAAAATTTTAAAAAATAGTATCTTTAGTTTACAGGAGATTAATAAGATTGGCTATATATTTTTAAATATATTATCTTACAAATGCAGTATTTTGAGAATTCTCTAATACCACAAAAAAGTTTCTAAAATTATTTTAATTTTACATTTACTGTGCAAAATTTTGGTTGCAGCAGAGATCTGGGTAAACACAGAGATCAGGTCACACAGGTGAGCACTGCAAGATTAGGACCTAATCAGGAGGTTGCAAACCATCACTCACTCCACTGTTCATCTTTGGCAAAGCAAGCACCCATTGGAATGATTTTTGTAATTTTGTGTGAATTTTTTTAAAAACAATCTCGCAATCTTTGCAGCTATAGCTGTGAAATGGTTATTGTCAAATTCAAGGTGTAAAAAATATAACAGCTTCTTTTAAAGTATCAAATGTGCATTCATTTTTAGCTGATAGATTTTACTTGGTTACTTATGTTTGCTTTAACTTTTCCTTTTTTAGACAATAAACTGTTTTGGGGTTGTATCTTCTTAGGTATCTTCAGAATAATAAAATCAGAGCTGTGTCTCAACGTGCTTTCAAAGGTTTATACAACTTGACAAAATTGTAAGTATTGCTTTAAGAATACAGAAGTAAAATGCAGCAGGCAGAGCTCTGAGAGTCTCTCCTACCTGATTCCATATTAGGAACTTGCAAAGTGATCCAAAATTTTAATTCAGTGATTGAATTGAGAAAGCAAAGACAGATTAAGAGGTCTCTGTGCAAGTTTATCTGGCAGGACAGTACTTGGAAAAGACAAGCTGGCTCCATACTCCAGCCCTATTCCCCAAACCCTCAGAATGGAAGGAGACAGTATGGTAGTTACCCTGCAGAAAGCCAAGGAGAATGAAGAAACAGTAAAATGAAAACGAGAGCTTGTGATGGATGAAAATTCTTTACCACAGTGTTTTGGTTTACAAATGCAATTCAAAGTAACCAGTATAGGTGATGAAAGGCACACTTTTTTATTTATTTATTTTGCAGCAACTTGTTGAAAGGTGTTTCTAACTTTTAAGGGAAATGCTCAGTGAAAGATACAACACATAAATTGCACTGTTTGGTTCAAAACTTTTAGTCCAATGTTTTCAGAAGGAAAGTTTTACAAAGCTGTACCTCTTTTTCTTTCCATCACACAAGTGTGGCTGATTATCTGTTATTACAGCTGCTGTTATTATCTTCCCAGACCATTTATAATACCTCTCCCCATTCATTTTCAGCCTTTCTTTTTCCATTATTCTCATATCTACATTTATGACTAATATCCTTAACAAAGACTGAATGGGATCCTGGAAACTTTCATGGAACAAATCACTCCACAGAAGGAAACTGGAAAGGGTCTAAGATATGACACAGTGAAAATATTTAGCTGGCTGTGCTGTCTTATAGATAAGACAAATCTGCTGTACATAATTGCTCTTAAAATCCTCACTAGAAAGAGTCCTGCCTTGCTGTCAAACAATGGCATGAAAATTACCAAAGCCAAAAGAATTTATTAACAGAATAGGAGATTCTGGTAAATTATCTGGGAACAATAATCTTAAAACTCATTTTCATGTGTCTGCTGCTAAATAAGCATTCCATTCATCCATCTTTGGTTGGTCTTGTTTTAGGTACCTGAGCAACAACAAGATAACGAATTTGGAGCCTTTTGTCTTTGCAGACCTCCACAGACTTGAATGGCTGTATGTTGTTTTCTTACTTGTATATTTATTTACTCAATAAATAATTAATTTTAAAATATATAAATATTTTAATTGCTTTGATTTTTGTGCATAATATTACACTAGCTAATAACTAAGAAACTCCTGTTACACTGTGCAAGGTAAAAATACAGTTGGCTTTGGTGAGAGCAGAAAATCATTCTTGGGCCTTAATGGCTTCAATAATTGATGACTTTTAACAATGGTAAATAATGTTCATTAGTCATTGCTTGTTACAAATGAATATATTAAATAACCTAGGTACTATAAAGCAGTAGACAGATATTTTTCGGGCAGGTCTTTTCCTGTAAATCGTGCTTAAAATGTCCAAACAAAATTACTGTCATAACCTGAAATATTGGCTTATTACTGCTTTTCAAAGAGAATTTGACTAAGTTATTAGAAATAAGCAAATAATATGCCTTACGTTCTTCTGCATGTTTGGGACTGTTGGATTGCCACAGAATACTGTTAAGTTGTGCTACTTTGTTTTTAGAGAATCCATTCAAAGTGTCTTGATCAAAGGATTTAAAAGCCTCAAAGGAAAACACTTTTTCTAAGTTGAAAGGAATTATTTTCTCTAAGTTACTTATTTTTATTAAAATTTTCTTAAAGGAAATTAATATCTTAGCTTGTCAAGGAATAGTGTGTTAATTTTGTTAAAACTAGTTTGACTGTAATTCACTACAAAGCTTGTTATCTTTTATTACCTCTTCAATTTAAGACTGAAGTCAATTATCAATCTGATACATATTTTGCTGTAATTTATAGGATAATTGAAAACAACAGGATAAATCGGATCTATCCATTAACATTCTATGGACTCAAATCCCTCATTCTTCTGTAAGTATGAAACAGGATTTCAAAAGGTGTTATTTAAAAGAACAGAATAGGAAAGGCACACACATATAAAAACCTTTTTACACTGGCTGTGCTTGCTCACCCCAGAGTGCTGGCAGTACACCTGCAGCTTTCCCTTACCCCAGGCAAAATGGGCTACAGTGGGAGGATTTTGGCAGCAGAGGGCACACAGCGTCTGGAAAAGTACAGGGAGAAGGGTGGGGGAAATGATAAAAGGTGTCACTGCGAGTGCAGGGTCGAGGCAGCTGCAGCACTGAGTTCCAGGTGTCTTCCAGAGCCATGGTGGGACAGGAGGGGTCCCACAGTCCCTGCTCCTCCCCAAGACCCTGTCTATCATCTGCCACTGCCCTCTCCAGCCCAAAAGATGAGGGACCTCTTCTCCTGCATCCCAGAGGGAAACCTCCCTCCACATCCCACTTCCTCCATCACCCATAGAAGTTACATGTTCTGACTGAATAATAGATTTGTATCGGATTTCTACATTTCATTTTAATAGCCATGAAGTGGAGTGAACATCTTTCCTTTACCTGCTCATTAGCAAGCTAAGGATAAAATACTGCTGCACAAAATGCCACAGGGAAAATGTGTGGAAGTTGAAGAAAATAATCCTACTTTCAAAACTATTCAAGACTGGAATTATTTTTTTTTTCAGAAGTATATAAGAGACATGGATTTTTTTCTATAATGTAACTGCAAATATAACCAGCTGTACTATTCCTCTTTTTTTTTTTTTAGAGAGATGATGAATAATTCTCTTGCTCGTTTGCCTGATAAACCTCTGTGCCAATATATGCCAAGATTAAGCTGGCTGTAAGTCTACCTTATTTCACTGGAAAAATATTATTTTGTTGTCTTTGTATGGCACTTCCACACCACTTTTTCTTGGGGGTGCTGGATCTTGCAGAGTGCCTGCTGGGTCACTGCAGGGCTGATGGCCTGAAGTCGTCAGTCAGGTGTGCAGAAGTATTACTTATCTGCATCCCACTCTCTTCTGTGTAGTCAAGTTCTGGTAGTATTTTTCTTCAATTACCTTAGAATAAGTGTCTGAGTTTATTTTCAGTGATTGATGGGGTTCTTTTATATCTCAGAGACCTTGAAGGCAACCATATCCATCACGTGAAAAATGCCACTTTCATCTCCTGCAGCACTCTAACTGTACTGTAAGTAATTGGATATGCTAGCTAGCCAAAGTGAGATGTGCTTATACTGAACATTCAAGTGATTCATTACAGCTAATAGAGAAGTTTCCTGAGTATTATGGTTATTTATCTTTGGAGGATATTAAATTAAAATGTTTGGTTTGAAGTGAGCACCACACAGAATATGGTTATATTTTACAGCAAAGTTCAGCATTGAAATATATAACTGGACTTCACTGAAGAGACTTTGGCTGATACTAAGATTCAGAAATTTTCATTATAACCTTTTTATTGGAGTCAAAGATCTTATAATGAGAACCAGCAAACATACAAAATATGTAGCTTATTTTAATTGGCTGGTAGCTTGGCTGGCTTGTCAATTTTAGAATTTTCTCCAAAGTTTCCTCAGTGATGCTGTAATCATCTTCAGAAAATCCCTTCTACTTTTTGGTAGATCAGTAGGCTCCATGGTGAGTGTCACTTTGAATTTTTAACTCTTCTGCAGTACCCATGTTCTTGGCTTTCTAAGTTCAGTGGCAGATGAAATAAGGGTGAATGAAAAGTTGCACAATCATGTACCTGTGTTTGAGACATGATCAGGTTACAAACCTTCCAGCCCACTTATTTTTCCTCCTGCCCTCAGTCAATTTGCACCAGCCTTCCATGGGTGTATGTGTGTGTATATACATATATATGCAAAAGTACATGCATGTATAGGCCAAAAAAATTATTTACCACATGATAAAATGGCAAACTTCTAGATGCAATTAGCTTGTTAACTGAATTGGGAAAATATTTGAAGGTGCAGAGAACAGAGAACTTTTAAAGTTTATAAAACCTTATCTTGAAAATCAAAGAGACACCAGGAAGAAGCAATGTAAGTTTGTTTTATTCTTTCAGGGTGATGAGACGAAATAAAATCAGCTCCCTAAATGAAAACAGCTTTTCTTCTCTCCAGATGTTAGATGAATTGTGAGTAGATTTCTTCTCTTATTTGTACAAGTGTGATTTATATTGGAAATACTATTCATCATAAATTCTATTTCACATAAGATGCTCTGGAGATGGCATCCTTCCTTAGGGTATTTTTTTTAATATATATTGAACAGGAAAGAAGTAATCAATAAAATACATAATCTGTATCAATCATATTGGGGCTTTTCTCACATTATTTTCCATGAATATAATAATATTAATTATTCTTGTATCACTACAGTCTAGGTCCATGTGTACCTTTAGTGTCTTTTAGACCAGTTTGACAGTTTTGGTTGGACTGAGACCTTTAATAATCCTCTGTTATTAGGATTTCTGCACAGTGAAAGTTAGGTGTAATGTAGAGAGAAAAAAACTAAGTAAAGATGTGCTGTTTATCCCATGTGGAAGAATTCCCATCATGAAACAATATATTTAATTAATTTGTAAGCTTCCACAAGCCAAATTAATGGTATTTTACTTTCTTTTTGATGGAAATAAAATAACAATAAGTTATGTATCTAATGGTATGACTGAACTAATGAGACAAAGCAAAATCTGATAGATCTAGCTTCCCACCTTGTTTTAACATCATTCTTTTATGGTCCAGATTTCTGGATAACCTACAGAATAAATAATATCCTATTTGGCAAATAAAATCGTGTATATTGAAACTGCAAAACTATTCAGTAAAATTACTGTGTGTAGTAAGAACTAACTGTAACCTGTGTGTTTCTGCAGAGATTTGGCTAGCAACAAGATTGAATCACTTCCTCCATATATATTTAAGGAACTAAAGGAGCTTTCACAACTGTAAGGATTCTTGTTTCTTATATTACATAACTGTGTATTGTTCATTTGATATGATGCTTTCAGTCTTATGTGTCAGGAAAGAGCACATTTGTTTCTATGCATCATTTAAGCTCTGCCTAAAAAACGCACCAAAATCAATTCTACATAGCATTTTGTCCAGAATAATTTTGTAAAAGATTTTCATGTCCCAAAAGACTGCATGTTCAAATTCTACCTTTTTCTAGATCTTGTTAGTACATACAAGATGAGCTATAGTAGCTACATGATGAGAAATTAATAATTTCATGGGAACACTTAATGTGATATCAGAATTTAACTTTAAAAGTAGATTGACTTTGTTTTTAGAACCAGCAGTAAGGAATGTGGCCAAAGTTACTTTTGTTGTATTTACAGGAACCTTTCCTACAACCCCATCAAGAAAATACAAATAGACCAGTTTGATTTTCTAATTAAACTCAAATCCCTGTAAGTATCAAGTTTTCATATTTTAGCTACATTTTCTTTTTTTTTCAATGAGGACAGTTCTTGGATTGGTTTGTTTGTCCAGTAAAGCACTCCCTAGGATAAAAGAGAGAAGAGATGTGTAAAAATATTACTACTAGAACAAGTTATTATTTCCCCAGAGATGATGAAAGAACATCAGTAGAATAGTTCTTTGAAAGGGCGACATATTAATCAGACATTCATGAATTCTCATGACTGAAAGCACTAAGAGTTTTCTTCATGAATCTGGAAGAACAATGGGTTTATTAAAATTATTTGCAATTCCTTTTTATTCCACTTCAGATTTTAGGCAGACTTTTTGGTCAAGTTTCAAAGGATTGACAGATTAGATGCAATTAAAGTTCTTCTCTAGTTTCCTATAATCATAAAATCACAATTAAATGCTCATAAAATTTGGTTTTTACTACTGAGTTTCTATGGCCTTTTACTGAGAATATATTTTTACAGCAGCTTGGAGGGAATTGAAATTGCAAACATCCAGAGGAGAATGTTCAGACCCCTGAGAAACCTTTCCCACATGTAAGTAGATCATTTTAGAAAGTTTCCTTTCTCTGGCCTGAATTTTACAATTACGGAATACTGGATAATTGAAAACAAAGGTGTATGAAAAGCAGCACGTTTGAATTTTGACCATTTTTGATTTATTTTTCTTATTTCAGAATGTTTTCTGAGTAGTTACTAGATAGTTTTGATATACTGACAACCAATCTAGAATGATCTCTCATCTGTTTCTCCCAACCAGATATTTTAAGAAATTCCAGTACTGTGGGTACGCTCCTCATGTGCGCAGCTGCAAACCCAACACTGATGGGATTTCCTCCCTCGAGAATCTTTTAGCTAGCATCATTCAGAGAGTGTTTGTCTGGGTTGTATCTGCCATCACCTGCTTTGGAAACATTTTTGTTATCTGCATGAGGCCTTACATCAGATCGGAGAACAAGCTGCATGCCATCTCCATAATGTCTCTCTGCTGTGAGTACTCCATGTCTCAAATGTCTTTTTGGTCTGCTCGTAGCGTGTATGATATTTGTTATTACAGTATAGTGGCATATTTCCACCATTGGATTAACTCTACTTCCGTGATGTTGCAAATGAAAACACAAAATGCTGTGGCTTGTATACCAGGAGCTCTCATTAAATGTTGCCTTTGGCAGCTAGGGCATTCCAAAGGTTTCATGTTTGATTTTCGTGCCCAGGAATTCTGTCAAATTCCCACTTTCTTCAGCAAGAAGAAATAAAATTCCAACCTTTCAAATGCCCAAAACTCTGTATTTTACTGTGCATTTCTCAGTAAGTAATGATTTCTGCATGTAATTATTGTGTTCGAATATTCTATTCTTTGCACAAACAAAAGGTTGTTTATGCAAATATAGAAAATTAATCTATCCTAGCACCCCAATATTAGGAATTGGGGTGTTTTTTTATTTTAATCCTGAAAGCAAGAGAAGTTTATGGATGAACGACTTGGCAGTACAATCACTACAATCCTGAGCCTCTCGATACAGGAGAGTCTATAAGGATTGCACAAATGCAATTGGATACATTTGAGAGGTAGTTGTCAACATTGTATGAAATTATTGCAACATTTCTAAATACAGCATGCCGGTGATTTTGAAACTTTGTTTTTCCCACAAAAACAATCTGAATACTATGCAAAATTTTTAGCAAAATACTCAAGAGGCCTTCAGTTCTGTGTTGACAAGTCATATCTCCTTGTTAGTCTTAGAAGACTATGCACATAAGTTTTGAACTAGCATAAGGTGGAAAAAATAAACTTCAAATCCAGCAGAGATGGCCTACTCCAAGAAAATTATCTTAAGCCAACTATTACTATAGAAATAATTGAAGAAATAAGACATAATAAAAAAGGGTTGTAAAAATATTTATATAAATATAGCTGCATGCTTTTCTATCTGCAAACCAATTTTGCCAGAGCTTTAAAAATGGAAACAGGTGTGGAACATGGACTGTCAGTCCAAATTAAAAGGAAAAAAAAAATGAAAGCGTAATAAAAATTATACTGCCTTAATTGTAATTCATAGTAGTATTCCAGATGTAATATTGATTTTATATCTATGTATTAGCTTACTTGTAAGTAGATACTTATGTGTATATTTGTATGTGTGTGTGTGTGTGTGTGTGTGTCTGTTTTCCAATATACATATGCAGAGAGAATGGGAAATTCAGATGTGTAAATAATGATGTTAAGCACTGTGCCCACAGGTGCTGACTGTCTGATGGGAATATATTTATTTGTGATTGGAGCTTTTGATCTTAAATATCGTGGAGAATACAACAAGCACGCTCAGTTGTGGATGGACAGTATTCACTGTCAGTTGGTTGGATCGCTGGCCATTCTGTCTACAGAGGTGTCAGTCTTACTGTTGACTTATCTGACTTTGGAAAAATACATCTGCATAGTTTATCCTTTTAGGTGTTTGAAGCCCAGAAAATGCAGAACAATTTCCATTTTGGTTCTTATCTGGATAATCGGTTTTGCTGTTGCTTTTATCCCACTGAGCAATAAGGAATTTTTCAGGAACTACTATGGCACCAATGGCGTCTGTTTTCCTCTTCACTCAGAACAATCAGAAAGTTCAGGAAGTCAGATTTATTCTGTTGTGATTTTCTTAGGTAAGTTGTATTTCTTCTTTATGTATTACTAGGGCTGCAAAGGAATCAAGTTTTCAAACAAATAAGATAGCTATGATGTTCACACCTCCTTGGATTTAGATGCTCCAGCAAACATTTAAAGACTATTTCCAATATAAATACTTCATGATATCAGATGTAAACCTACTTATCTTAAAATGCATGAAGGGCTGAGAAAGTAGAAAGAAATTATTGACCATTATGTTCTTGAATTAATAGACTATGTTAGGAAAGTAGAGCAATGGTAAGGCAAGAGAAGAACTATTTAGTTTTAATCAGATGGCAGTCATTTGCCAGTCAGCAGTGAATAAAATGAATACCTGAGTAGAGGCAAAAATTCAGTCTTCAGATGAGGACAGACTCAGATTTTCTGGCCACTTAATTCCATGGGACTGGCAGTTTAGATGAAATATTCTTCTTTATTACCCAGACTGCAAATAGGTGATGTAAAATTGCTATTATTCTTTTAAGGTATAATTAATTTTGACTTTCAAACAGGTGTAAACCTGGCAGCTTTTATCATCATCGTGTTTTCCTATGGGAGTATGTTCTACAGCGTTCACCAGACAGCTATTATGGCTACTGAAATTCGGAATCATATTAAAAAAGAGATGATCCTTGCTAAACGTTTTTTCTTCATTGTTTTTACTGATGCACTGTGTTGGATACCTATTTTTATTTTGAAACTGCTTTCTTTGCTTCGAGTAGAAATACCAGGTATGTCCTTTCTTCCATGAGGCTGTTTCAACAGTGCCTGCATGAAATGTTTCTTTTATTTCAGAAGAAAAATAATTTAATTAAATGAACTATATTGCTGCAATTAACTTCATGTTCTATATCTATATATATGTACACACAATACAATGAACTACATAGTTTTGCTATTTAATTGAACTATATTGGTATAATCATGAAAGATTAACCACCTTTGAGTTATATAAAATGCTCCAAAATTCAAATCATTCAAGTCTGTCTGCATATAATATCTGTCAAGTGTACAAAATATATTTGAAAATCAAGGCTGAGTTGCGTTGGCTTTTCTCATCTTAGGATTTTTGCTGGTAATGTTGCCTAAATGTCTCAGGACAATATAGTGTTTTGTATCTTGATTTAATAATGTAACTTATTCTGATATAACTTTATTTTACAAGCTGGTACTTATAGTTCAGCTCATTAAGTTACATAAAGCTCTGCTTATCTTCTTCATGCTGTGAATATATTCCCATGTAAAAACAGCGTAACCTAAAAGACTAAAATTTCACCTTAATTTTTTCCTTCTGTTTCGAATACCAGTAGATGCCAGAAAATCAGCCTCTTTGTGTGGGGCTTGTAAACCCTGTTAGAAAGGACATGTGAGCATAAATAGAGCAATCAGCAACAGCAGGTTCATACTCAGTGTACAAATGTATGTCAAAATATTACATTGGCAAGAAAATGTTTTCGTTCAGATTTTGCCTTGTATGCTGACCTGGAGGGTTTGGAGCTGAGATTTTCAAAGTTTGGACTTGCATCTCAAACATCTGGAAGTAACGCTGATTGTGTCAAATATTCAGTTACTTCAAATATTTTAAAATTGTTCTTCAAGAAGCTATCAAACCAAACTATATTTGAAAGAAAATATTATGAAAAGAAGAAGCAGGTGTTTTATAAGTCAAGAAAACTTGAAGAAATCTTACTGAATCACAAAGTGGTCTTGGGTTCAGCAAATTAATGTTTTGTGATAGATGAACCAGATTAAGCAGTAATTTCTCATTTCAGGAAACTAAAGACATGACAGTTAGCTGTCCGAATCGACACAAATTGTAAACTTCGTTTGATAGCATTTGCTTTTTGTCAGTGATACATTGAGACAGTTTTAGAACTAAGCACCTGCTTGTTCCCAAAACTGTAGCCAATGTGACGAGAATGTCTTGATATTGCAACAAAGTTGTAAAACTGGAGAGAGTGGCATGGAGGGGTGTCCCGGAAGGAGAGAGTCCATTAAGGTTTTTGTGCCTCTCAGAACAGTTCTATATCAGTTTTATGAATCAAACAACACAACAGAGGGCACCCACTGATATCTCTCAGCACTTTGATCCTGTCCCTTCTCCACCTGCCCCTCAGGTAACTTAGAGTTAAGAGAAAGGATGAGAGAGGGGTGTTGTAAAGATGCACAGACTGACGTAGGCAGACAGTGAACACAGAAACTCTTACCAACACGAAAAGAAGGAAATTAGGAGGATGTATACAATGCCCGTTTTGAGGGGGTGGAATGGAGAAGTCCTGGTGCAGAAGAGAAAACCAGGCTCTGAGGGGATAGAGAATGGAGGATAGTTTTGCAGGAGGACAGAACACCAGGGGCATAATTAGGACTGCATGTCATCCATCCTGGGAAGAGGATGGGGAACAGAGATCACAGGAAGAGATAAGGAGCAAAGCAGAGACAAAAGTTTTTAGGGCAAGAAAAAGGGGCTCAGCCAGAACAAGAAGTCTGTCAGGGCAAGTGGGAAGCTGTGGCATAGAAAAGAGGGATAAATGGAACTGCTGGGAGAATAATGAATGTCAGCTTTTGCAGGGTGTACTGGAAACAGAGGGAAGTAAGAGGCAGTGCAAGTGTAGCAGAAAGAAGAAAAACAAAAGCACCTGTTGTGCCAGAAGCTCAGCCTAGGAGCACACGACCTGCCCCTCTCAGCAGCAAGCTGTGCTGCATTGGCATCAAGTGCTTATGCTAACTAAAGAATGCAAACACTGGGATGCATATCACAGCTGCCTTTCTGTTTCCCTCCCTAAGGTACCATAACTTCTTGGGTGGTGATTTTCATACTGCCAATAAATAGTGCTCTGAATCCTCTTCTCTACACTTTGACTACGCGACCTTTCAAAGAAATGATTCATCAGGTTTGGTACAACTACAGACAAAGAAGATCCAAAAGAGGTAAAGGCAGCCAGAAACCATACGGTCCATCATTCATTTGGGTAGAGATGTGGCCAATGCATGAAATCACGCCAAAGGTTACGAAGCCCGTGCTTTGTACAGACTCTTCTGATGCGTCAGTGACTACACAGTCAACAAGACTAAATTCATACACGTAATTACGTTTTGAATCCTCACGGGGACATCGGCACTGTTAGCTTCACATCCGTGGGCCTGCTGCTTTACAGACAGCCATGAGGGAAATGTGGGAGGTGTGACATCAGGGCTCACGTGAACCACTGCGGGAAGAAGAGGGAGCCCTGTGAGTCTGTTTGCAGGTAGAACTGGCATTTCACCATCTCACAGCAGTACCTGATATTTTGACAATTCATCCTAGATCAGAATGAGAAATCAGTTGTTTGGGGTTTTTTTCTTCCAAAAGCCAAGAGTGTGGAAAAGAAAAGTGAACTGTCATTTGAAACATCTCACACTGAAAGCAGTTTCAAAATCATCTATTTATGGGGATGTGTGTGTGTGTATGTGTGTGTGTATTTTATTTTTTCTTTTTCTTAAGTTCTCATTTCAACAGCTGATTTTTTAAGAGTTAATTGGTTTCCTCATTAAGAAATGTATTTCCTTCTCAAAGTTTCTGATTGGCTCTATTTAGGCTGCATCATCTCTTAAAACACTTTAAGGAGCAACAGCCGTAAGAAAAACATTTAAATTTCATAATTAGGTCAGTTAACTATATTTGTCAAAGCCAAACAAGTGAAAATTATATTCCTTTTATAAACTTACAGACTACTTCACTCATGTAAAGGCAATAGTGAAACTGTAATGATAGTTCTAGTACAGTCACCAGGTTGGACAAGGCCTTGATCAGCCTGGTCTACTGAGTGGTGTCCCTGCCCCTGGCAGGGAGAGGCTGGGACTAGATGATCCTTCAGATTCTAATTCAGGCAGAACCAGAATTGTGGTGAAGAAAAAAATAAAAAGGAGAGGTTTGTTTTGTTTGTTTGTTTTTCCCAAGTCAGTGTGTTCAAGCTTTAATTGGAGGCAGTTTCACCCTTCTTACTCTGAAAAGACTGGACTGAGTATCTCAGCATCTTGCTGCTGCTCTTTTCCTCACTTTTCTTAACAGGCTACCAAAAGTAGCTCACCACAGCTTGCAGACTTCAACAAATTCCAGTCTTAAGATGTCTCTCTATGTACAAGGGAGATGGTCAAATAGAAAAGCATCAGTCTTAATAGGTATCATGACATCTACATTTTAATCACTTTGTATATGACTGGATGCATCACAGTTAAAGTAATTTAAAGACCACAGCCATTCAGCATTTTTTGAAGCATTATTTTACTTCCCACAATTACAAGGGTAAAATAAAAAATATCCCATCTGAAACAATCCCCTAGAGGCAGTTTCTTCACACATTCTTACTGAAGAGGATCTTTTCTATTGTGAATTATTACAACTTCCCTTCTTCTTTCAGTATCGTATTCAGTCTGATGGCCTAGAAGCCCAAAAAGGTAAAAAAAAGCTTTTTTTTGCATTGATTTGAAACTATTTAAAATTAAGTTAAAAGACATTTCCAGTGTTTGCACTTAACTTCTTAACAGTATAAGAAGTAGAATTTCGAAAAAGTGTGACTCACACTTCAACTGTTTACAGAACTTTGGATTATCTTGAAACTGAAGATTGTTAAGCATCTTGCTTCCACTACTGTATGTTCTACTGAAATAAAATATTATCTGCTGAACAAAATTACTTCTTTTCCAAGCTGTTTAGCAACATTTTGGGTCGTGGGGGTTAAAAACACCTTTTCAAAATCCTGCCACGTGGATTTTCTTTAACAATTAGAAAAATGAGAACTCAATTGAATAGAACTTCCTTACTCTGAGGGGCCAAGCCCTCTCAAGGACTGTAGCTGCCTTTGGTGAGATCTGCAAGGATCCCTGACCTTGCCATTGCTTGTTTTTCACTACAGGTGATTATGGTTATATTCACTGTCACTTTTGTTTCTATCAGTAACACAATAATAGTCAATACTTTGCAACACCTTTATTGTTCTGATAAGCAAACTACAGTGGGTCTTTCTCAAAGTCCTACAAGTAAAAATAAGGCCTACTAATAAGTCATGGCAGTCATGTTCTCCTGCAGCCTGCCATTGCATCTGAGCATTACTTTTTTCCACAGTGCCTGGTAAAGGTACAGGAGTGTCAGGACAGCTATTTATTACAGATCAGCCATCTCTCAGACCGAAAGGTTCTATTAACAGTAAGCTCTAGACTATCAAACTAGTCACTGCTTAAGGCAAAGATAAAAAATACAGGATCAAATACTGAAAAAGCTCTGAAGTGAGCTCCCAGTGACAGAAGAATACATATCACAGATTCTTTTCTAACTAATGGAAGCTTTTACTTACAGTTCAAAATAATCCATCCTATCAGTAAACAATGCTGTTAAACTTCTACCCTGCAGAGATATATGGTCCATCATAAGGCACTTTATTACAACAAAAGGTAGGGTAAAATTGCTTGCAGTAATAAAACATCTTGCAAAAAATAATCTGCAGCTTTATAGACATACATTGCAATACTGCTAAAAAAAGTAAGGCTTGGGATATAGGATTTTTCTACAGCACATAAATAAGCCACAATTTGCCGCATTATCCCATACTCAGCATGAAGAAAAAATGTGCATAACAAAAAACTGAAGTTAGTTGAAGTTTCTCTGGGGTTGGCAGCGTTTCTGCTGGTGACAGCTCTTAAAAGAGAGGGCTGACAATTCTTTATCATAGGACACCACTTCCCTATCAGTAATGAGTTCTGAACGCAGCACACATACTAACATTGTACCTACCACATTAGCACGAAAGAGAGAAAAGAGAGTATGAGATCGCTTGAGCTTCAACGAAGAATCTAAACTTCAATACTGATTCCCTAAACAAAGTTTTTTTTATTGGGTAGACTAACATGAAACATCCATACGAGAGCCCTCAAGTATTCGTGAAAGAACTCTGGGGGAAAACTCCACAAAAGGAGGCGGTCGAAAAGAAGCCCGCCGCAGCCCGGGACGAGCGGGCGGCTCGGCGGGCAGGGCCAGCGTCAGCCGCTGGGCTTCAGGGACTCGTAGCCCTCCCTCAGCAGGTCTCGCCACGTCCTGAGGAACCGGGCGTTCTCCGAGCACTTGGTGGCCAGCTCCTCCACCTGGGCCGACACGGCCGACGTGGCCTCCAGGATCTTCGCCAGCGAGCAGGCGGCCTGGAGGGACGGCACAGAGGTTGGGGGTGGCCGGCGCCCGGCCCCGTCCCCGCGGGTGCCCGGAGCCCGCCGGAGGGCAGCGCGCCGCACTCACGTCGCCGATCTGCATCTCCACCTCCTCCAGCAGCTCCCGCGTGTCGCCGCAGGGCAGCTCCGGCCGCCCCGACCCCTCGCTCCCGCCGCGGNCCCGCGCCGGGCGCGCCTCCTGCCCCAGCACCGCCCACGGCACGCCCCGTCCCGCTCCCGCCGAGCGCCCCGCTGGGCTGGCCCGGCCGCGGTCACCGCGCCGAGGGCGGCTCTGGGAGCTGTAGTCCTGCCGCCGCCGCTGCGGGCCGGGGCGGAGCCGTGGCCGGGCGCGCAGGCGCGGCAGG
>VWZP01009082.1:569723-661201 GCA_013396995.1 Dicaeum eximium | reverse complement strand
GTAAAGGGTGAAATAAAGCAGGGGAACGAGGGTCCTCACTTGGGAAGTAGTCGTGGAAACAGCATCCCGACAGCTGTTACTGAGGAGCTGCCGCAAAGTTTCTCCTTGGGGATTTCATGGGTCGTGCAGGCGTTTCCCATCGCTTTCCGAGTCCGTGAGCTCTCGGGAGCGTCGTGGCCCAGGCACTGTGCGCTCGCTGGGGAAGGATCTGCATATGTGCAAAATAATTGATTTATATGTGTTTGTATATATATATATATATATATATATATGTATGTTGTGTGATTCGTAGTACCATCAGTTATGGCCAAATTTAAAAAAAAAATCCTGAAAGTTAAGTAAAAGTTTGTAAAATATATGTGCGGATGTAGTTGTTATCAACCTTATGGAGTACTTGTTCTCAGATCCTGCCTGGATTTTCCTTTACATGGCAGGTAAAGGATAACTAAGAATCATGAGGTGGTATGATAATGATAATATGATAACCAACATGTTATGTTGGTTAGGTACAGAATTCCTGTTAAGGAACCAACATGGATAATACTTGCTACCTTGTGTATAGAGACCTCTGTCCTGTCACTCCTGTCACCAGGCAGGGTTATGACACAGGATGCTTGTGCTGGCCTTGCCGTTTGCCATTCTCAACTAAACACTTCAGTCATAGCACACTGGTGATTTTACTTATGTAGTTTCACAGAAATACTCCACTTTAAATATGGTATGATTCTTCTTTGTCCCTGAAAACTGAGAGTTTTTTTAAGGAAGGAAAATTATTAGTCAAGGTGCTTTAGTTCAGAGACCCTTTAACTGTAACTAGTTTTCATACTAACCATACTAGTGTTTTTTTAATACAAATCACACACATGTATGATTTGTTCCTAAAAGAGGAAAACTATGACATGTAAGAGCCCTCTGAAAAGAGTAATGATTTGGTAATTTGAGACTTTATTTTTCATCCATGTGCTTACAAAGAAAGTCTAATTTGTTCTCACAACAATTACTGTATCTGCAGTAAATCTGTATCTACTGTTCCTAGCTTTGGCTAAACACACCTGGGTTCAAGTCTGTGCTTTTACTGTAGACCATAGCATGTACTTTAGATTAGTATCTTGTGTTAGTAGCCCAAGCTGTGTGTCTCAGCATGTGTTGAGATGTCAGAGCTGAACTTGAATGTCCTGTTTCTACCATTGTTTGGTCACTTTTAATGCAGTCTGAAATAAACCTTTTGAAGGTCAAAATGAAATCAGAACTTAAAATGTGTTTCACCTGTGTATATGCATATTATCCTATGTCAGCTGTGCATGGCTGGCCTGTGTAGTGAGTAAAGAATGCTTAAAGGGGAAGCTTCTTTTTTTTTTTCTCCTGATGAAAAATTACACAGCATCCTCCTAACTTGAAAATTTGAAATTCTGTGTTTATGGTTCCTCATCTTCACATCACCTGGTAGCCTTTGGGCGGGGGAAGCTGTCATATTTGTTGTGCTACTTGCGCTCTGAAATTTTGAAAAATTTGGAAAACTTAGTGATTTGACAAAGTTGTTTCTGGTTTTTGCAGCACGCCAGTGCTTTCATGCTCTGAAGCTGATAAAGAAAGATTGCCTTCCATCACTGTGTGTCTCACGATGTGCCTCCACTGCCTCTGTGCCTCGCATAACTACACATTACACAATTCATCCTCGGGACAAAGACAAGCGATGGGAAGGTAAAAACATTGCATTCCTTAAAAGCTGCTTTACTATTATTATTGTCATTGCTGAGTTTTAAAGACACTAAGATGTGTTGCTGGTCATTTTATAGAAATTCTCTACACTTAAATACCGTACTAATATTTCAAATGAAATTTTTGCTTGCTGTCTCACAGTTAGTGTCTTTAGTGCTATAAAATAGTATCAGAAGAAACTTTACGCTTGTTCTCGTAAAGAAAATGTGCAAGCATAATATACAAGCTTTTGGTTTAGTGATTATCACAACAAGATTTAGTTCTGTTCCATATTTATCTCCTTGGTTTTTTCAGTTGTTCTTACCGTGAGGGTTTAGGTTTGGTGAGAGAGAGGTTGGAAGAAATCGGCTTATGTTATTATCATTTTTTTCTGTTGAAGGGGTAAACATGGAAAGATTTGCAGAGGAAGCCGATGTTGTCATTGTTGGAGCAGGCCCTGCAGGGCTTTCTGCAGCCATTCGACTGAAGCAGTTGGCTGCTGAGCACAGCAGAGAAGTGCGCGTTTGTCTGGTGGAAAAGGCTTCTCAGATTGGTGCACATACATTGTCTGGTGCCTGCGTCGAGCCAAGGTCCTTAGAAGAACTCTTTCCAGACTGGAAAGAGCGAGGGGTATGTATGAGCATGTAAACACCCAAGTTCATTGCTAGACTATATGGACTTCATTTCTGACTCATTTTGGTATGTGTTAGTACCTGGTACCATTTGTAATTAGTACCATTTTAAAATACATTGATAGAACAAAACAAAAATGGGTACCTTCTTTTTAGTCTGTTTCCTGTAGTTCAACAATGCTAAAAGTTTTCTGTCTACACAGATATGCTGTGGCCTTTTCTCTTTTCTGTAGTAGTCCTACTGCATATACACAATATGTCTGGTGCAGCCTGGGGTGCCCTGCACTTGCTGCCTTTGTGCAAAATCCAGCTCCTGTGGCAGGTTCCTGAAGCAGGATAATGTTTGGTCCTTATCAATGACAGATTTGCTGGATCTGTACAATAGCTCTTCATGGAGATAGCATGCAGTACACTGACTTTTGTGCAGACAATGTGGTATAACGATGGCCTAAGATGATTTTAGGAGGGAGGTCCCAGAACAACCATCTGACTTGCAGCCAGCTGCCTGCTGTCACCTGAGAGCTGCAAGAAGTCAGCTGTCAACTCTTAGTTTTGCCTTACGGTGATAGATCTGATAGATCTTCTGATAGAAGGCAGCAAGTTGAGCTGCCTTCTTTAAAAAGGCCTAGATTATTGATGTACTACAAGCCTGTGTACAATAGATGTTATTTACAAAGCCATATTTTTTTTTAACCTCAGTAGTTGTGTTGATTCTTGCCTGCTGACTGCCTCATAAAGTACTTTATCTTCTCTCTTGTGATACCTCCCTACAGAAGTGCTATACTAAACCTGTACTTGACTGCCAGTTTGGTTGTTTGATTCTGTTGTTTCTGTTGGATTGGCTAAGAAAACATAACTCTCTACTTCTTCTATTTTATTTTTTGTAGGCTCCACTTAATACTCCTGTAACTGAAGACAAGTTTGGAATTTTAACAGAGACATCTAGAATTCCAGTGCCAATTCTTCCAGGTAAAGTTTAGTGAGGGAGAAGAGAGCCAGCTTCCTCTGTGTCTTTTTGAACTTCTCTATGAATCAAAAGAAGTTTGATTCATTGTAGTGCAGCAAGTGTACATAGAATATAGTAGGTTACAGTGATACTGGCTGTGTAGGTGATGGCTCTGATTACATGAGATTACCTTGAAGATAGTAGCTGTAGGTGTGACATCTGCTGTATACAGCTTTGGTTATTTTGCTTAGTGTCTGATGTTTTATATGTGTGTGTGTGTCTTTTTTTGCCTAGGACTCCCGATGGTTAATCATGGAAATTACATAGTACGTCTGGGCCACCTTGTGAGTTGGCTAGGTGAACAAGCAGAAGCTTTGGGTGTTGAGATATATCCAGGCTATGCAGCAGCTGAGGTACTAATGACATCAGTGTGTGTTTATGAAAAGTGGCTTTGGAACCCTGTTCAGTGCAGCAATGATCACTTGTACATGTGCAGCATTGCTTTTAACTGATATGTATTGTGAAAACTGTCTTTCTCTGTCTAAATTCCCTGTCTCAGATCCAGCAAAGTGCAAGTGGATCATACAGTACGTGAATAAATACATAATCTTCATGTTTGACCATTAAAGTCATAGTGCTTAGAAGTTCTGCTTTATAACTTTCAATTAATAGATTCAGAGTACAGTTTCACTGCAATGTTTTTGTTTGTTTGTTTAAATATTTCCAAAGGTACTTTTTCATGAAGATGGTAGCGTGAAAGGGATAGCAACTAATGATGTAGGCATTCAGAAGGATGGAGCACCTAAAGTAAGTATCTATCTTCCCCATAACTAGGGGTCTCATTATGGAAACTGTGATACATCTGCTTCTGCTATCATCAGTAGTCTTGCTGCAGCATAAGAAAAGTCCTAAAATTCAGTGCCTGTCCTCTCTCTCTATTTAATTGGATTTGTTACCTGTGAAAGTTCTGGTCTCACAACATTGTAAAATTCTTCTGAGATTAACAGAAAAAACCTTTTCAGAAAAGTTATCTTGAAGGAAATTATATAAGGGTGTTTTGGTATATGTGAAATCTGGAAACAAGGGAAAGAACTCCAGGAACTCCTGCAAAGAAGGTCGAAAGATGAAATAGAAAGCTTTAGTCCATCTGGTAACTAGCAACATGTAAGAGAGTGTGCTTCTGGCTGGTTTGGTTTCCTTGATATTTGCGGTTGCAGTTGCACTTGCTGACAGTCTGTCTACCTTGTTGGGGCAAGGTACACACTGAGTCTTTATACCTTTATGCTGGTTCGTCATGCCCTAAGTGTCAGACTTGGATTTTTGTTTTTTCAGTGGACTCCAGAACCTGCCCTAAGTGTGCTGTTTCCCTGCTGGGGAAATACGTTGGGAGAATGTGGCACCTCAGAGTTACTTGGAACAACTTTCACACAGAATTATTTGACTACATAAGTTAAAAGTACAAGTTTTTTCTTAACATATACTTTCTTTTTTATAAAGTTTCGTTCTAGTTTCCTAGAGTTTCAAAGAAGTATTCACGTTTACATAAAGTGAGGGCTATTTTTCCACATTTAAGGCAGGGAGTGAGAAGAAAAGACTCTTTGTTGTTTTGAGAGAAAAGAGCCAGTGGAGGAGTCATGTATTTTTCCAGTGTAATATTGTGTATCTGCTGCAGGGGACAGACATGCTGTCGTTTTCCAGTGCATGTTTTGTCCAGAAGGTGGCACAAGTAACGTGTGCAGCTTCTACTGTAATGAAGATTCATTGGGAGTCTGGGTTTGTTTTAAGATGGGAAGGAACAATTTTAGGTGTATTTCTTAACATCCTCAAAACATAGATTCATTTTTTCCCCATTTGTTCTGGGAGAATATGTCTCTTAACTTCTTTAATGTGCTTAATGAGTGTGACTCTACTGCAGCTTTTTTTACTGCATTGTCACTCAATTCAAGTTTTTTAGCTGTCAGGTCAGCTGGTACTACCTCCAGTACATAAAGGCTCAGGTAAATAGATGTAGTTGGTATAACCTCCAAGGTAAGAAGATCTTCACTGTGTTTATACAGAGCCTAGTCAGATAGGCTGTGGTGAATGAATAGACTTTCACCTTGCAGTCAGCACCAACCAAATAAAAATTACAGTGGTAAAAATACATTGTAGAAAGTTGCACATTGATTCTTGATCAATAGATCAAGAATAGATACTTGAGAAGATGTAGATACTGGAGAAGGTTGTTAACTATGAAACACAACTCTGTCACATTACTGAAATGTTTCAAATTAATGAATTTCGAATATTTGCAATGTGGAGTTGTAGTTCATTTGTTTTATATAAAGCTACTTCAAAGTGGACCCTATATATTCAAGAGGTAACTCTTGTTTAGTATTTTGTAAAATTAATTCATGTTCACATTGACAACCAGAAATTCAAAGAGTACCAGAAATTTCACAAAATCCCGTGACTCCTGTTGAAATGTAATTCTGAACTGGAGAGAGCATTTTCATTTGTAAGTTACAAGGAGATTGCACCTGAGACAATGCAAAACCAAAGCAGCAAGCTTCTTTAGAACCTGTGCTGGCTTACCTCAAGATGGTTTAATTGGGTACTGCTGGAGAGCTTCATCCAAAACTGTTTTCCTTGTCTTCTTCAACATTAAACTTTCTGACTGAAATCAAGCATTTTTCATGATAAAAAATGTTTTATTGTAATGTGCCCTCATGAGCAAAAGTTAAAGTGTGAGGTTACAGGTAAAGATCCTTTGTCTGTCTAAGTTCCTTTGCACCTTATGAATGAGCAGATTTGGTATAAGTATCCTCTAATTTGGAAAGATTCTCTTTTTCAGTGACCAATAGTGATTCACTGTGGAGCTGCTTTACTGGAATCCCCTTCCAAGACTTGCCAGGGGTGTGTCATGGTTAGGTCGAAAAGACAACTGAACTAGAACCATAATTTGCAATGGTTTGTGGGTTCTGAGCTGTGTTACCAAGTAGTGTAAAATCACTTTATTACTCTCCATTTTCTTGCAGTGAGTTTGGTGTGGCACAGACCCAACTGCTGATGAAATACTGTTCTTTTGCAGGCTACTTTTGAAAGAGGCTTGGAACTCCATGCTAAAGTCACAGTCTTTGCTGAAGGTTGTCATGGACACCTAGCCAAACAGCTGTACAAAAAATACAATCTAAGGGAGAATTGTCAACCCCAGAGCTATGGCATTGGATTGAAAGAGGTATCACTTGCATAATTTTAACAATTAAAGAAAATACCGTAAGGCTTTTTAAGGTAGATTCTATTTGCTTTCTAGCTAATTTTTGTAAGACATAAGAATTCAAGGATTTGAGTTACACTTTCAAACTTCAGAATCTTTGGTGTTCTGAAGCTGATCAGAGCAGATGCTCCCTGAATGTCATGACTGTTCATTTCAGCTGCTGCTTCTTTTGTATCTGTTATAACTAAAGCTACCTGTGAATCTGCTCTGTTAACATTTTCAAATCGTGGTCATTTGTGAAATCTGTTTTCTGTACTTCTACTAAATGAGGGAGGGAATTGTTCTGCCTTATTTTTGGGGGGTTTAGTACATGAGGAAGGAAGAAAATACTTTCCATGGGCTTTTTCTATGTTAGTGAAAGAGAGAGAGGAGAGCTGTTTCAGATGATGAGTTGTGGTCTCTGAAACACCTTCTGAATGAGCCTTTCTTTAAAAAAACACCTCCCAATTGGTATAGGAATGAGATTTCCTTTTTAAAATATTCTATACTCAGGAAATACCACTCATGAAAAAGAGCTGTATTATTTTAGAATATGTTCAGAGTTTTGATTATAACATATTCTTTAGTACTTTAGTATGTGCTTACAAAATATTTGTTAAATGATTAGTTTACATTTCTGTAGAGAATAACCACTCTGTAAATATGACATAATCTTAGTTACAGTGTCTAATACTGAAATTGTCATTAAAGAAGGGTTTTCCTGTAGAGTTCCCTTCCTTCCAGGTGAGGCTGTCTGCTTTAGCAAATGATGCAGTCCAGGAGGAGTGGATCTGAAGTAGCTGGTGCTGATGAGCTGATATCTGTACCATGCACGCCTCAGGTTTATTTTTACTTTGGACTAGCTGTGATCTAGTCCCATGGACTGAGTGCCCTTTCATGACTGGAATGCTTTAAATGGACTTTTAGGACCCTGTATTTTAGTTTGACATTGAAGGAATCCAGTTCATGCCTTCATGGCTGCTGTATGATGCGAGTCAAAGCATAATAAGTGGGAGGAATCAGAAGTCCTGCTCAAAAATGTGCTCTTGAATGTAAAGTAGAACCATTATTGTAGATGTGCCCTCCATGCATGAGCTGATCTTATGGTGCTCAGCTGCCCCCCTGTCATTAGACTGTCCCTGGCACGTACCTCTGTGGTGCAAAGATATTTTGTGAAATGAGCAGGAAATAGACTCACTCCTGAAAACATGAAAATGCTTCTCTGAGTTCACCATGGGTCAGTGGAGCATGGGAAACATGTAGGAGACAGCAGAGATGGGACAATTTGTTTGACAGAAAATATTTAGATCAACTCAGGCATATTGCTTTGTCCTGACCTTCAAAAACTCACAAGATAATTCATAGAATCATATTAAAAAATAATACTTTCAAAGAAAAAAGTCAACATAAGCATTGCATTCTGTGGCAGAAGTATCTGTCAAAGTCACTAATACTAGGAATGTTGTGGTTAAATGAAAGTAGTACTAGAGTCTTAATCACATTTTCTGATACAAAGAATTTAAAGAGAGAGAGGTATTGGGAAAATCTTAAATGATAATCCAAAAAGCTGTTCTGAACAGTTGGTATTTTGCTGTATGAATTTTTGCATTGCTCATAGGAGTAAATTAAGTTTGTCCTATATGTAATTGTGTGTTTGTCTTTTAGTATATTATTGAAAGGCCATTACTTTGAAATCTGAAGTAATTTTTTGGTTATCTTCATTTCAGTTATGGACTATTGATGAAAAGAAATGGAAACCAGGAAGGGTGGAACATACTGTAGGCTGGCCTTTAGACAGACATACATATGGAGGATCCTTCCTTTATCACTTAAAAGAGCGTGAGCCTTTAGTTGCTCTTGGATTTGTGGTAAGTGAAGTTAGTTTTTTCATTCTTGCATGTTCTTTGATCTTTATTTTATGCATTTTCTTTTCTTTGTTTTAATGAGAAAATGTAAATACTAGAATAGGAACAGACCAAATTTAGTCCTTTCTCAATCTTAAGTGTGCTTATGCCCATACTGGGGAAGGCTAATTTGTCATATTAATCTGTCTTTAATCCAGTGTCTTTTATTGAGACCAACTAGAAAACTTACTCATAATTTCTTTGCAAATCAAGTAAATTCTGGTAACGGTGAAACCAAATGACTAATGAAAACTGTGCTCAAAAAATTCTTGTAAGTTAGGAAATCTAAATCACATACACTTTGTACAGTTCCATTTCCTAATTCATATGTCAACCCTGTGTGTGACTACACTTTTTGAGAGAAGTGTCTAAAGTGGAAGCACTGCAGTGCTGCAAACAATGTCCCTTTAATTTCTGAGCTCTTCAGTTTGTTTTTGGTGTTCTCCATGCCTGCTGGTGTTGCCCTCTTTAGCAACTGCCTTTCTGAATTGGGCAGGCAGCTTCTTCCTGCTCATTTCCACTTGATCAGAAGCAGTGAGATCACTAGAGATAGTCTGGTGTCATTCTGGCAGCCAGGTGATTGGAGATACTCTCTATCACCTACAGTTCAAAACAAAAAATTCACTATTTATCGTGTGCACGTGCTTCAACACAGATGTTGTAAGAGTCAAGCATACAAATTGGACCTTCAGCAGCATGGGACTGAGCTGACACTTCTGTCTTCTAGATTTCAGAAGGATTACAGAGTATGTAGAAAAATTCTATTTTTGTCTAACTGTTTTTAAGAAGCATTGAAAAAAAACTCATTAGCTTTCTCAGACACACATACTTGTCTTGTACAGATTTCCAATCTTGGAATTAATAAGTAGATACTCAAATTCTGTTTGATTTTAGAAGGGCTGAGAGCTCTGATTCTCACAGAGGATGGTAGGTAATCAGTAACATTCGTGTTCTCTCCAGAAAGGAAAAAAGCAACTTCTGTGTGAACACACAGTCACTTTTTTGTCTTTGAACTTTATACCTCTTTCAGTCTGAGATTATTCTTGTACTAGGGTTATTTTACCCTTATTTTGGGACTTGTTCATTAATTTTGTCTTGTCAACAACGCAGATGCAAGCACTGCTCTAAAAGCAGTGAGCTGCCAGAGATACCAAAGTCTTGATTGCTGCTGACTTGTGATGTATTTTGTTACTTATCTCCAATAAAGCTCACAGGAACCAGAAATAATCCCTTTCTCAAAAGAGAAAAATTCAGGAAGAGAATTCTTTTTAAGAGTATCTTAAAGATGAGAAATGCAGAGCATATATTTGGGCAAATTTTCAAATGTATAAGAATCCTGGGCATCCAGCCCACTGGCAATCTTTTTTACCCCATTTTCTGCTTCCATCATTGCTCCCCTGTGCTTTATTACAATGGCTCACCTAATTGGAAATTATAATTGGCTACTAAACAATTTGAAGAACCGTTTAAAGTATGAGAGCACAAGAGCACAATCAACAAATAATTGTTTACCTCTTTTTTCAGCTTTTTTTGGGGCAGAGGTATGAAATACAAATTTTAAACAAGTTTTGCTGCTTATCTCACCCATTAAAGCATGCTTAATTTAATCCTTTTTATAACAAAAACAGCTGAAAAGAGGTTACAATGCAATTAAATATTTTCCATATTTCAGCTGGGGACGAGAGCAGACTTGTAGCAGCAAATTTTCAGATTTGGTTCTGCTGTACCATTAATAGAATATATTTTTGGCAGTAGTTTAAGTAGAAAGATCCTGACGTTGCTTTGGTATAAAATAGATTTAAAGCCTTAATGTGGTAATATGCAATTGTTTTAATTTCAAAATTTTGTTGAAATTTCATAGCTTATTTTTATTGATGTGCACTTTTTCTTTTTTTAAGGTTGGTTTAGATTATCAAAATCCCTATTTGAATCCATTTAGGGAATTTCAGAGGTGGAAGCACCATCCTAGTGTACAGCCTACTTTAGAGGGTGGAACAAGGATTGCCTACGGTGCCAGAGCGTTAAATGAAGGTGGTATCCAGGTAATTTCTTTCACAAAGTTTTTATCTTTGAGTTCTCTATAGCCATGTATTTAGTGCTGTAGATTTGGGTTGCATGCTATGCCAAATGATTTGCTGGACAGGAAAACCTTCTTGACTTGCTGGGTACTGGCTGCTGAGATTTCCTAGTCTTAGGCTCTGTCATACTGAAAATCATCTGACATATTCACTTTATTTTCTAAATTAAATAGAGAATCATAGAAACATTTAGATTGGAAAAGACCATTTACACATCATGGAGTCAAATAACTAGTCCACCACTGCCAAGTCCACCACTAGACCATGCCCTAAGTGCCACCTCTGTATGTCTTATCCAGGGATGGCAGCTCAACCACTGAGCTGGGCAGCTTGTGCAAGTGCTTGACAACCCTTCCCATGAAGATATTTTTCCTAATACCCAATCTAAACCTCCTCTGGCACAACTTGAGCCCCTTCCCTCTCTTCCTGTCACTTGTTACTTGGGAGAAGAGACTGACCCTCACCTCAGTGCACCCTGCTTTCAGGCAGTTGTAGAGAGCAATAAGGTCCCCTCTGGGCCTCCTTTGCTCCAGACTGAACACCCCCAGCTCCTGCAGCTGCTCCTCATAAGAGCTGAGCTCCAGGCACTTCCTGAGCTCTGTTGCCCTTTCTAAACCCACTCCAGCATTTCAGTGTCTTGGGAGGGGCCCAAAACTGGACTAAGAATTCAAGATAGAGCATCACCAGTGCTGACTACAAGGGAATAATCACTGCCCTGGTCCTGCTGGCCACACTATTTGTGATCCAAGCTAGGATGCCATTGGCCTTCTTGGCCACCTGGGCACATGCTGGCTCATGTTCAGCTGGCCAGACTCCTCATGGCCTTTTTCCTGGGCAGTTTTCCAGTCCCTCTGCCCCAAGCCTAAGGCACTGCATGGGGCTGTTGTAACTTTGCCTTACTGGATGTCAGTATAATTGGCCTTGGTCCATAGATCCATCCTGTCCATATCCCTTTGCAGCAGATCAGCATTCCCACCCAGCTTTGTGCAGCCTGCAAACTGAGGGTGCACTCAATCCCCTCGTCCAGGTCATTGATAAAGATATTAACCAGGTCTGGCCCCAATACTGAGCCCTGGGGAATCCCACCAGTGACTGGCTGCCAACTGGGTGTAACTCCATTCACCTACATTCTTCTGAGCCCAGACATCCAGAGAGTTTTTTACCCAGTAGAATGTTTGTCCAAGCCATGAGCAGCCAGTGAAGTGGAATTTATATTGCAGTCAAGTATGTTCAGGAGCAAAGATGATACAGATAATCTTCTGCTTTGCCTGGAATCTTGGGGAAGACAGGGTAGTACCACTGATCTGTTCTGTGGAGTCTTCCAAATTACTTGTTTATCTCAGCAAAAGGAACTCCTTTTCAGTGCTTGAGCCTTAAGGCACTGATGGTGCTGAAATTGTAATGTAGTTTGGCAGGTAAATCTTCACCTCCTCAAGTACAAATACCTTGAGTTCCGTTCATGCACAGCTTTGAATTTCTGCTTTCCTCGGAGGTGGAATACTTTGTTAACTTAAGTAGTGTAAAAGGTAAAATTTTGAATATGTATTTGTCAACACTTAAGGTCAGTTGAAAGGGCTGGAAAAGCTTGCAAAAAATGGTCTGGAGTTTATATTTAACAGTTTTAAAGTGCTTTCAGCCTGTTAGCTTCTCATCTTGAAACACAGGACATGGCAGTATGTTCTGTACTCCCAGATCCATCTTCCAGATGCTCCTTTCAGTTTGGACCTTAAAACTAGCCTGAGTGTTCATGATATGCAGCCTGTATGTGGGGCCATGCCACTCTGCCCTCTGACTACTTTGCCTTTCCTTTTTGAACCTCTTCTTGGTATAAAAGTGGCTTCATGCAGTTTTTGCAATACGAGCGGAATTTTATCACAGCATCACTCTTGTCACAGTCATGTGGAATTAGGCTTTGACCCCAGTGTGCATTCCTGGCAGTGAGTCATGTGAGTTCAGGCAGCAACTTCTTGATTACACCCATGCTGCACATTTAATCAATCTGAGTGTTGATTTTGTCCACTCTGCAGTGGAAATATCTCATATCACATTGTAACACAGATACGATGAAAAATACCAAGATGTTTTAATCTAGACTTTTATGCAAGAGGGGCTTATTTTTCCACCCTGTCCACTGGTTTCTCTATCACACACAGTCATTGAATTTCTGGCTTTGGTGAAGTAGCCAGAGTGTGACTTTAGTTGCACCCTCCTTTATACTCAGAACCTATAGCTGAAAGAACACAGTATTTTTTAAGTCACTTAGCACAGACATTGTGCTAAGTTACACAGTAGAACTACAGATCTTGCACCTCTCTGCCTCATCTTTGGACATCTTTGCTGAATTTAAACCAATATGTCATTCACTTTGGATTGTTCCTAATATAAAAGCATGCTTTGCTTTGTTGGTTTTTTGGTGGTTTTTTTTTAATTTCCTGTAGATAGATTTGTCTAGGTGATCATGAAGTCACTCTTTTAAAATACTCTTTTTAATACATGGCTTCAGTAAAAAAAAGCCTTATTGATGATTCACTTAGGGAAGAGTTTTAAGATTAGCTCTTCTTTTGCATGTGTTGCTTTGATTATTAACTGTAGCAGTCTGACTCATTTGTATCACTGTAGTCTAGGAATATTTTCTTATGTAAGTCATTCTGCAGCTCCAGTTTTTGATTTTGGTAACAGAATTGCATCAAATAGGTGTACAGAGTTACCATCAACTTCAACTTTTTTGTTATAGATAACCTAATGACCATGATCTTCAGTCTTTAGCATAGAGTGAAGGAGAAGAGCGCACATGTTTTTTAATGTACATGGAAGGAAGGATCAGAGTTTAGTAACTTAAGCTCTGTAGCTACTGTATTATATTTATTAAGAGGGCAAAACAAAGCACCTAACTTCCCCTGCACCCTCTATTTTTATCTCTGTTTTATCAAAAACTTTTGAAAGGTTGAAGAGTTTGATGGAAAAAAGGTGTTGCAGTTGTTGGGCAGTGTATGCTATGAATATCAGGGGGAAAAACCTTTTTACTGACAACCCATTGAAGTGTCAAATATTAGACTCACTTAACAGATTTTAAGCCCTGATCTGGAGCTAAGGGGATGAAGAACACGAGGTTTCCTGTGTGCTGGCAGGAAAGACTCTGCAGGGAGCAGGTATCTCCCCTTCTCTAAAGCAGTCTTGTTTTGTGTCCTTATCTCAGGAGCATGATGTGTTTTTTCCATGGACTATGAAAGCAGGCACCAGGTGCCGTAGTACTAATAATGAGCATTACTACCAAAGCTGCAGTATGTGCTGCCTTTTGTGTTACTTGATTCATCTTTAATCTCATCTATTCTTCAGTATGTTGTGTGTGTATTACATGAAACAGTGGTTGCAGAAGAAAAGCACTTGATCACCGTATTTCTGTGCAATTCAGAGAGTCAGTCAAGAAGTCTTCCTATGCTTGTGTCAGTGCTGCACCATTGAATCCTAACAGATAACACAGGATGGCTGTTTTCTGAGAAAAGAGAGAATATCCTACATACTTAATCCCTTTGAAATAGTGTTATGTAGCTGAACTTAAAACTTTTTTTCTCAGAAAAGGAAGTTTTATTGTGTTTTCAGCCTGAATTACCCTTCCTGTGAACCAAATCACTGTCTCTGATTAAATGAATTGCACAAAACACAGAGGAAATGCTGTGTAATATAAGTTTTTTTGTGATTCCTATGTGACTATACAAAAGTAAGCAGTCCTGGGTGACTAGTAAAGAGGTAACAATTGAACAAGCAGAAGAAACAAAACTCTTGGTTTGGGTGATCTTAAATTCCAAGGGATATATTTTTTGGACATTTTTCATGAAATTCAACTACTTGTTTAGTATTTAGGTTACTGCAAAATGAAGTCTTTCAGACAGTTTTAATAAAAGCAGGATGCTAGATTAAGATGTGCTGCTCAGTACTAAAGACTTTTGGAAGAAGGGTATGTTCAAAACTTACCTCCAGCAATTTGTGACTTAGGCTTTGATCAGAGCTTTCTGCTCAAAGTTCTGCAGTCAGTATGCATTTTGAAGCTGTTCCCAGTCTAAAATCTTAATCACCTTGGTAGTTGAGGTATTCCTTAATTAATATAGGTGTGTAACATAGTATATTAATACTATTGACCTGATATTTGCAAATCATCTTGGCTGCGTTAGGTTTGTGAGTTGACCAGACTCTATGACATTATGCTTACAGAATGGGAGTAAGATGGTGATTTTGCACCAAAATATATTTGTTGGCTGTGAGCAACTTCTAAAATAAGGAGGGGGCAGGGGGGACAGGCATGATAGCATTGTGCAGTTTCACAGAAAAAGATTTGTGGAAAAAAGCACTGTGAGATGATATGAGTACAGCTTACTGTGTGGAAATCAGGGAAACAAATGGGGGTTTGGGTTTTTTATTTTAAAGAATTCACTTGAGGTTGAAGGAGGACAACCATATTGGGTGACACTACTGGAGCTTTGCTGCAGGTAAGGCAGCTGGAGAGAGGATATAAGGAAAATTTCACTTTCATACTCAGCACAAGTAAAGTGTCTGTGTTCCTATATGCGTACTATGCTCAAATTCCATGAGTAAGTGGAGTAACTGGTGTATGTTTAGAGTGCACATGCCAAGTCTGAAAACGGAAAGGACACTCAAGCCTTATGCCAGTTTAATTTCCAGAATGTTATTTTCACTTCAACAAACAAGAACGAAACAATCACCTTTCTTTCTGTTTTCCCTTCAGTCAATACCCAAACTCACCTTCCCAGGTGGATTATTAATTGGTTGCAGTCCTGGACTCTTGAATGTTCCCAAGATCAAAGGAACACATACTGCAATGAAAAGTGGCATGCTGGCTTCAGAGGCCATTTTTAGTCGATTAACCAATGAAAATCTCCAATCAAAGACAATAGGTAAGATCACTGTACTTTGAGTTGTAATTACCTTGTGTTCAATTAGAACCACCACCAACTAACAGCAGTAATTATTCAGGCTGAATGAATGAGTTGGAAATGTGAATAAATCATGAAATGGGTGTGTTTAAAATATATTTTATTGTTTATTTACTATTGATAATGTCAAATTATTTATGAAAGAAATTAATATGTGCTCAGTTATTAATAAGTATTGATCCTACTGCTAGAAGCTCTAATGACCATCTGAAAAATAAGCTTATGCTTCCTGTATAAGTAAACAAGAATCATTTTGTTCCTACAAACACAATAAAAAGTAATGCTTTAGTATTCAGAATGTGTTACTGAAAGCCTCTGAAACAGGAAAAAAAGAGTAGATTAAATGTAAGCAAAACAGCATGAGAATTTTTAAATTTGCTCTTACTGTTGTTAGGATCCTGTTTTTGTTCAGTCCTTTTTTCTGTCTTTTAATCTTTTAGTTGTCTCAGTTTGAGACTACATGTATTTTATTTTATACATAACACAAGCACATTGTAGTAATCACCTGGTCCTGACCACCTTGTAGTGATTTGTTTAAGCCTTAGTTGTCCCCTTAAATCTGTTAATAAAGTCTGTAGGGAGAGAGAAAATTAGAACTTCAGTCACTCTGGAGATAAGACACTATAGCCAGGGTGCCACATGATTATTTTAGAAATCTCCTCTCTGCACTGGTGGATTCAGGCCTAATGAGCTGTCATTTAGCTGAAATGCACCATACACAGAAGGTGTGCTGAACAATTAAAAGTTCAACTAGATGTGCTAAAATCCTTAGAATCCATCTGAAGCTGTAAACACTATGGGTGGGTCATGTGCCACTCTTGTTTGATTATGGACAGGTTTTATATGCTGTTTTCCAGTCTTGTCAAGACTGGACTACTACAACCCATATTCTTCTCTTTGCCGGGATAATGGGCTTTATGGGAAATACACATGAATTGTGCTTTTTATATGTAGACAGGTGTTAAAACAGATTATTTAGAACATTTATTCCTATATAGTAATAATGGAGAAAAGTGAAGAGAAAGCTCTCAAATAATTTTCATTTGAAGCAACATTATTTTTTAAGATAATTACTTGACTTTAATGACACTGTGGTAGATGTGTCAAGTGTGAAATGTCTAGTATTTGTAAAGAATACAATGAAAGAATTTAAATCAAAAGTTTGCAGTCAAATATGTCTCATGAATGTGCTGATTACAAAGAGAGAAATTACCTGGCACTGGCATTATCCATTGGGCCATAGCCATAGTTACTGAAAAGGGACTTTGGTTGCAAAACTTCTTTCGAAAAAGCTTTTGAACTGGACATTAGAATTGCAAACCTGGCTTTGGATCACAGCTAGACTGTCCTGGTCAGCACTCAGTCTCTGAGTGAGTAGGTGCTTTCCTACAGAGGTGCCAGTGTAGCCACCTGTGTGATTGTATTTTGCTGAGGTTTGAGGCAATTTAATGCTGCTTGTGGCTCATTTAATAGAGGCTACAAAGGAACAGTATGTATCTGTATCTGAGACAAAACAGGTCTCTTGATTCAAGAGGCTGAAATGTTGTCTAGTATATTCCTAGCTTACAGTTCTGAAATTCTCATTTTGCTGATTTCATTGCTAGCGCTTGCTTTTATTCAGCATTTTTTAAAATGTCAGGGATAGTCTTGATGTATTGTAGTTACCTAACAAGTAATGTACTGCCTTAGGACTTGATGTGCAAGAGTATGAAGAGAACCTGAAGAAGTCCTGGGTCTGGAAAGAGCTGTACGCGGTGAGAAACATTCGACCATCCTGCCATACTGTACTTGGTGTGTATGGAGGAATGATATATACAGGCATATTTTATTGGCTACTGAGAGGAATGGAACCGTGGACATTAAAACATCCAGGTAATTTCATTAGAAGAAGATCCTGAATTTATATGTCAGTCTTTTCTGGTCTTAGTTTCAGCTAGTGTGCATCTGGTCCAGTCGTGAGGCCTTAAAGTGTACAAAAGAAATGGATGATAAAGCATTGAAGCAGGCTGTTGTATTAGCTACCACACAATGTAAATTAAGACATTAAAACACTGCTTAGTAGAACTTGGTATAGATTATAGATTAGAACTTGGTATAGAATATAGATTATTTGTCTCATGAAAAAGGCTACCTTTTATGAAGTACTTCATTCTGATGACAAGGGAAGTTATAACAGCTTAGTTAAATTGTTCTTGAGTAACTGCAAATGACAGTCGCTCTATACTGAAGTTTATTAAAATTATATTTAGGACCAGATTTTGCTCAGCTCAAGCCAGCCAAAGACTGCACTCCTATTGAATACCCAAAGCCCGATGGAAAAATCAGTTTTGATCTCCTGTCATCTGTGGCTTTAAGTGGTACAAACCATGAACATGACCAGCCTGCTCATTTAACTCTCAAAGATGACAGCATCCCTGTGAGCAGGAATCTGGCTGTATTCGATGGACCCGAGCAAAGATTTTGTCCAGCAGGTAGGTAACAAAAATGTGTGTGTCAGCCGTTTCCACCTGGCCTCCTACGTAATTCAAGCATTCTATCCCAGTTTTCCTCCCAGAAGGGGGTTCAGTTGAAGGTCTTTAAGTATGTTAGCAGTACTTTTGTCATGGAATTGCTGTTAAACGTGTTAGAAGGGAATTAAGTTACATTAGTAATATACTTCCCTTCTTAAACTTGCTGATAAGTAGAGTATACATGCAGGGGGAAGCTGTTCAGCAAAGTGATAGCTCCCTTCTTGTCTTTGCAGGAGTCTATGAGTATGTTCCTCTGGAAACAGGAGAAGGATCAAGGCTGCAGATAAATGCTCAGAACTGTGTCCACTGCAAAACATGTGATATTAAAGACCCAAGTCAGAACATTAACTGGGTAGTACCTGAAGGTGGAGGAGGACCAGCTTATAATGGAATGTAAACTAACAGGAGATCTATTCAGTGACTTCTGATCACCAACAAATATGTTGGAGTATTTTATGCTGCAGTGTAATTAATGTACAGCACTGACTTGAATGTTAAGAGTTTGAGACTAATGTGCCATTCTGAATTTTACATTTGACTGTTGCATTAAATGGGAAGTTGGTGCCTTCTGGTTAAACCTTAGCCTTATTTAAATAGCACTTCTTTACAGGAGCTGTAGGGCAGGCAAAAGTTCTTTTCAGGACTGACAAAGGAGCTTTGGATCTTGGATTTACTGCTGAAGTTCAGTGATAACAGGAGCCATATCCAGAATTGTGTGGATGGTGGAATAATTTAGTACCCACCTTTAAAAAAGTATTTTCTCTCTCTAGATAGAGTGATTTACATGTGATCATACCTGGCAGTCAGGGAAATAAATCAGTCTAGAAAATTGTCATTGCTTTAAAGTGTTATGTTTTACGTCAAATTTACAGTTTGGGGTTTTTTTTTCTTCCCTGATGATAATAGGGAATACATATTGTAAAGTGGTTCTAAAAAAATAATACTTGCATATTCATTCTATGTCTACCAGCATTTTTATTCCTTACAAGAAATCAGGCCTGCTCTTACAGGAACTATGAAAATGCCTACATTCTCTTTGTGTGAAACTAAGCTGCTTAGGAAGCACTGTTAAGCTGGGAAAACAACCACCATTGCTTTACACATTAGAAAAATACCTGAGTTGCAAAACACAAGTTACTACAGCTTAGAAAAAGAGAAAACCACATCACCTTTGAACAGTTTGTCTTTATTAGACTTCTGTGTTGTAAACACTGAAAACTGCAGCAGAGGGCAAATGAAAGAAGCAGCTCCATTTATCCTTTTGCATGAAGTAGTGCATAGATTTAAATGCTTAGGAAAAAAATTAAGCAAACATTTTAGCATAAGCTGCTTTCTCTTTCTCCTTTTGGGCTTTAATCTTCTGCTTGATTTTGACTGTTTCCGTCTGGATAGCTGCTCAAGAAGAAAATGACAGAGTTAGAGTAATGTCTTTACATTATTTCTCCTCATAGGCTAACACCAGGTCACTGCTAGAACTTACCTATGTTATTTCATAAAACTGCATTTAATCTTTGATTAGGTCAGAAAGTACCAGCAAAAGCCTTGTCCCTTGCTTTGTCTCAACTGGTAAGGTAACCACATAGGGCAATGTGGTTGTAGCAAGCGTGGTGCTGGTGCCAACACAGAACTTAGGAGATAAAAATCTCTCCCAGCTGAAGCAGGAAATTAAGCTAGTAAGAGCCCTGTGAGATACAGACATAGTTCAAGGGAAATGCTGCTGACCTATGTAAGCAGGTTTTCCAGTACAGGAACCATCACTCCTCTATAAAATGAAGTTTTCCACCACAGTGAGTTCCATGCTCAGAACATCAGTGTTTAAGAAATAAGCATTTTAGGCATCACACTGGTATGAATTCCAACTGAATACTACCCTGGATACTTTGTTAAATTCTTAAGGGAATTTTAAAAGAAACAGCTTCTTTTACCTTTGTCTTCAGGGGCTATTTCATGAGCCTTTTTAAGATCAGCCTTAAATAAAATAAAGATATAAATTAATGATCTGACAAAATTTTAAATTTAGAAAGAAAAAAAGAAGTGATCATTACCAGTGCTTGATCAAGATCTTTTATTCCCTGCCATCCTTGAGCCCGTCTGTAGAGAGCTTTAGTATTTGCTGGATCTATTTTAAGGGCCTGTAAATTTAATAAAATTGTCACATTAACATTTCTTATACTTCACAGCCTCCCATCTCCACAAATGGCACAATTCACACCAGCAGACAATCTTCACAGTTGGTTTGAGGGTAACTGTCAAAACATTAACTGTGTAAAAGGAATGCTATAATGGAGCACACTGAATAGCAAGTAATCAGCTTCAGTACCACTGCAGCAAAAGTAGTCTTTTGTGAAGGATGAGCATACACGAGGCCCAAATGGAACAGCTGGTGTGTGTGTGTGTGTGTATATAGATAGTTGTCAAGGCTGAGGAGTTGCTGCAGTTCAAATTATCCTAACCTTCAGTCTCACAGGGCAACTCTCTCTATTGCAGCTCCTTCCTTCGCACCAAAACCTCCTCAAAAGGCATCATAAATAAAACACAGAGATTGCCTGTAAAGATTTTTCACTGTGGGCTGGAAAGATACATGCAAGCAATCCATCTCACCATGCTTCAGGAACTTTGCCATGTTCCAGTCATTACGCCTTTTTTGAGCTGAATGTTTTCAATAATGTGTATATGCCAGCTCTAATATGACAGTATTAAAATAGGAAATACAGTGGCTAGGCAAAGAGATTGTTCCACTATTTGATTACTTTGATTATTTTTTCAGAATACCTCAGATAATTTGGTCAGCTACCTGTTACCTTACCTGGCCTGTGAAGATTACATTTTTACTGCAGTTAGTTCTACAGTGTGTGTTTATTATTTTAAAGAATATAGTTTCTCAGTGTTTAGAGGAAATGTCTTCGCAGCAATGTGTTGCTTTATTAATTTAATTTATTAACTTTAAATCATTAACAGACAACAAATCCGTATTTTTTTAAATCACTTGGGTATTGGCTGTAAATACAAAGGAAGTATCACTGTGGGTGCTCCTCTTGATCCATCTACAGCAAAGCCTTCAGCCTCTTCTGTACTAAGAATTAAGTTTTCCAGATTGTATACACAGAGGTAGCATTCTTTGGATTTACCTTGACCATTGTGCTTACAGCTATTTCAATGCAAGGTTTGTTTGAACAGATTCAGCTGTTCATAATTCATTATTTACACCAAACAATGCATGTATTCCAGGTTGTTAATTTAAATTGCTTTTGGCCTTGTGAAATTATTGAAGTGAAAGTGTATAGTTTCTCATTAACAATTACCTAGAACTTTATTAGGTAATTTTAGGAAACTCATGTTCTGATTAAAGCACTGACACAGTTATGAGACATAAGCTAAATACCTTTAGCTTATTATCACGATGGAATTGTCTTTCTAACAATTGTTTCATCTTAAAAAAAGGAAGTGTGATTTTCTTCCCACAATGGCAAGTATTATTAGTTGTAGCAATTTCTACCTGTAACACTTTTGTTTCAGTTTTTACCATTTTCTAGGTGACAGATATCGCATTATAGTTTTCCTATTTTGTTCTTTCCTCATTCCCCATTTGTCCATTCTAAATATAGGTTTATGAATGTTTTCCACCATCAGCAGGCTAGAAAGCAAGCCAGCTTTCTAATGACCTCACACACAGATTAGCTGAGACTCCTGCTTTCAGCACGAAGCCCTAGGAGATGCCACTCAGGATCCTTTGCAAACAGATAAGAGCATTCTTTCCCCTGTTTCCTTCAAAATACTGGAGTTTTACTGAATTATTTAAAGTTTCCTCAAATTTACTAAATTTGCACTATGCCCATGTCATGGTTCCTTTTTTTTTTAATTTTAACTCTGCTGGTTTTCTTCTTTTTCAGATTTATCATTACCTTGTTTCTTCCTATTCAGTCATTTTATTTCACCACTAAGCCTACCTGAAAGGTTAGTTATTTAGGAAGTCCCTGCCATGAATAAAATACAAGGCCATCAAATGTAGAGGCAAGTAAAACATTTTGCTCATGCTTGTCTTCCAGAGAAAAGTATTCCTCTTTCACTGAACACAGTTTAACTCTTTGTAATGTAAGAAGTAGCTCTGCAAGCTGGACTGACAATGATGTGCATTTTTACTGGCGGTAAGCAACAGCCCTCTTTTGTTTGTTTCTAATGATTCATTTCAATTTCAACATCTAAAAGCCACATATTGGAAAGTTAGTACTAATTTCACCATGAGCTTTTACTTGTTTACTTTTAAATCACAAGCTTGTCATAAGACTTTAAAGCAGCTTTGTAAAAGTCTTGTGTCTATACAAGCCAATTCTTGACCGAGATACATTATATTTACCTCTGAACAGCTCTCAATGGCTCCCTGCCAATCTGACAGTTTTAGTTTGCAAGCACCAATGTTTAGGACACAGGTCAAAGCAACAGTCTTTAACTTGGGTTTGTCTGCCTCTTCTGCCACTGCTTCAGAAGCTTCTACATACCTGCAGAAAAACAGATTCACACACAACATGTATTAGTGCTGCAACTTCCATTTTGTCCTGCCCTTACCTATCTCTCCACAGATACGTGTGAGCCAGCCTATCCACACTTCTAAAACAGCTTAAATTCAACTATAACAAATCTTTATTAAACTAAATACATAAAACCCACCCTAATAAAAACCAATCAACTCCCTAAGGAATGTTTTCCTGTAACTCTTAGTCCTCCACTGTACTAGCACATCCTTTTTCTTAGACAAAAGCACTATTCTACTGCAGGAGAACATCAGAATTTATCCCAGTTTATTCTCAAAAAACACGCTGCTCATCAGTGCCAAAAAAATCAACACCACCACTGCACCTTCCATGTTCACAAGCAGCTTCATCTTGAGTTCTCTCAATAGTCTTTTAATTAGCCTAGGCATTTGTGGCTAAAATCTGAAGCTAACTTTACTTTGTAAAGAAGTGTGGTTTATGAGCATTTGTAACACCACCTCCTTCCTACTGTCCCCCTTCAGACTTTTCCTGAACTTCAAAACTGACACTGGTTCAGGACGGAGCCACAGCAGTTACTACATCTCTGTTTCGAAAGCAAATTTCTTAATTTGCAATGTGCTAATACTGTCTGGTTTTTATTTCCAGTGCAAAGGTCTGCTGTGGATACAAAAGTTTTAACTCCTTAATGGTCTATCTGATAGAACCTCTGTGAGTTTTACTTAAAAAACAAAAACTGTGCTTGCATACTTTCACATTTTAAGCATGCCTTGAATTAATGTAGTCTTTGCAGATCAGTGCCTATGGAAGTTCACTTTTTGCATGCCCTGTCTTTTTTGTTGTTCATATACAACCTTTGGATCACAAAAATTAGCAATACTTAAAAAGTAAATTAGATGCTTTGTGCTTGTAAATTAGATGCAGTCCCAGTCCTTGTTCCACTTCCTAGGCATCATGCAAAAGATGAGAACAAGAAGGAGGAGCAAACAGTAAAAAGGTAAGGAGAGTTACATCACAAATCTGTATTATGTTCAAAACAAATGGAACACATGTATAATATTTATAAATCACACAAAAACATGAAAGACTGCAACCATTCTGGAGATAAGGTTAGAGCTTCCAAGACAAAGGAATCAGTGAACTGAGTATCAAGGGAAATAACATGAAGTAATACTTTTTTTTTACAAAAAAAATGTGTCAATTATAATATATAAAATGTATTTTTTTAAAAAAGGCTAAGAAGCAATAAAACAAGAAAAAGAACAGAAGATTATAATGGCTACTGTAGGTGAAAAGAAAGTCAGCATTTTCAGATGGTGTGCTAGGTGAATTGTACCTAAGCCATGGGATACCCTGGTAAGAGCTATTCTACTCTATCAGTTCTGGTCAAGTGCCAGCCAAAGGTCACCATCCTACATAAAGTATTAGATTCTAAGATACAATAACATGGCATGTCCATAAAAGTATGGCCCATAAATAAAAGCTGGAAAGATCAGATTTGTTTAGAAAAATTACTATGATTTCCACCTACAAGGATAAATAAGCACCAAAGCAGCTCAGACAGGAAGAGCCTTCACTGGGTGGGCTTAAAAGTGAGCAAGACACTTAATTGGAAGGGATGGTGTAATTGTACCTGGCATTTACCTAAGAATGGGGAGAGAAAATGGACAGATACAACACAAAGATCCTTAAAGATCCATTCCAGCTTTTTTAATGTACAATTTCCAAAAGGTTTGCATAGAAATCCTTTTCACTTTGGGGTTTCTATGATGGGCTTTCTGAGGGCAGGTCGAGACACTGCATCTTGGGTTAATATCTGCAATTAAAGGATTCACTTAATGGTTCAGAAAGATGTTATTTATTTCAAACCCGGTCGGCTAAATCCTCAGCTGAAGCAATAAATATGCCTGATTTTTTTTCTTTCATTATTGTTACTGTTGCTTAACCAGTGATCATTAAGAAGGTCAGAATAAAGGTCAGTAAGTATAACTTTATTTTTAGGAGATGTTCATATACTTAAAGCAAAAAGCATGAAAATATGAAAGGAGCAGTATGGAAACAAAAGCAGAAAGACGATGGTTTTGAAGGCATGTCTGAATTATACATGGAGTTAGGATGATGGTATGGACCCTCAGAAAAAAAGTAATAAATGAGTAAAGGCCACATTTGTCTTTTGAAAGTATAAATTTCCTAAACCTACTGCTTTTTATGAATCATGGAAAAAGCATTTCCCTTCCTTGCTGTCCATTAACTACCCTGGATACTACTGTGCTTTTCTTCCCAGGTATGTACCAGCACAGCAAGATTATTATAAAAAGAATATTTAGTTAGTTCTAAGCAATACTTCCTGCCTTCTTACCTAGCAATGAGTATAAGACCTACTGGTTTACATAGCTAAAAATCAACCAGATGTTTTCAAGATTCAGAAGGCTCTTAGAAAAGAGCACTGCACTAGGCACCTTTTAAATGCACAAATCATTGCTTAATAGCAGTATTAATCTGGGTTACAGGAACTACCTGATTGAGTGATGAGAGCCTTACCGTAAACTTTTACTATACTTTTTAGCTGCCATTGCCCAATTTTGCATTTTGAAGAAAGTATTTCCTATATTCTTTGTGTCTTCTGCTATGGCCACAATCTTGTCAACCTGATAAAATAGATGGGAAATATAAAGTATGAATGTATTTATGAAAGAAGTCGTGAATTAGCTAATGTTTAACAGTACGATGCCAGGCCCATCCTCGTTCAAGGTTGCTAAAAGCTCAAAATAGAAATACTCCAATTTTAGACAAAATATTACCTTCAAACCACTTCTGTAATATTCTCTACTTTATGTAACACAAAGATCTGAAATATGAAATTCCTAGTGGGTTTTCTACAGTGTAAATGGTGACAAAATACTAGAGAAAACATAGTAGTCCAACTCTATTCCTTAAATTCTGCTACCCACACAGAGCTATATATAAAGGTGTTGACCATTACTCAAAGAAAAGAAGATACGTTAACAAGCAAAGTATTCAACCACGACTCTCTTATTCCTGATGAAATGGTGTCTTCTGCTCCTCAGAACAGTACTACTCACGTGAACTCTGCACACGCTCACACTGGAAGTCGTATCAGCACAATTCTCCTCCTCTCTGAACACTTAAAGGATCAATGGAAGGAGAAAAGAACAACTGCCTGTCTTTATCAAGTCCATCATTTCTATTTCCAGAATTGTACACACTTCAAGTTACTTCTCCAGTGGCAATAGTTTATAATTACTGCTGTCTACCCTACTAGAATCAGTAACCTTGACAAAAACTGATCAGTGTGAGACCAATGTCAGCATGGTTTCTGTGGTTGGTTTATATGAACAAGTTTTAACTTAAAGAGCACAGGCACCTGCTAACTTTGATTCTGCACCACATCAAATACTATCCAAAACCATTTCCACAAACTGAAGTGCTTCTCAGTAGCCAAGGAGTTTGTTTTCTAGCTCAAATTGATTTTTGCTATTCTAGTTCTATATTTGGAATCTACTCATGCAGCCCCCATTTCTTTCCCCTCTCACAAATCACTGTTTGACTTACACAGTTTGTCTAGTTCACCTTCATGAGAAAGTACAAACCTGCAGAAGAGCTGCTTTCACCAGTCTGCTCCCTAACTCCCAACAACACATCTTCCTTCAGTTTGAACAATCTAAAAAGTAAACTACTGGGAATTAAGAACAACTAGCTCTGATGTAGTAAAAACCTTCTAAAAAGGCCCATCCTTTATTTCTAGTAAGTGGGGCAGAGTCTGTTAAAGGGTGGGTATTTTAAAAAGTGTGTAGGTAACAACTTAGTTAGTTATCTGCAGGATGAAGTTCTAGTAATTGCAACCTGACGTTACAGCACAAACAAAAGTAAAAAGAAATCAAGAATAGAAAGTAAGTGTGACAATTTTATGTGAGGTTTTAGGTACTGGGGGGAAAAATGGGCTGAAATTAGCACTGAAAAAAAAGAGATAACAATCTCTTCCCACAGAGCCTTCTCTTTCTTAAAATGGAATGTCACCATTTAATCAGGACCTCGATCCATTCTTAAGAAAAAAAGCTTAATGATCATCAAAGACACCATGTAACTCAGACTACCTACAAGTCTTGCAATCGGTAAAATACCCAAGAAGAAAAATACTTACATCTTTCAAGTCTATATCTGAATCTTCAGGAAAATCTGGATGAGCATCTCCAGATCCATCCTGGGGAGTAATTCCCCAGTCATCTCCTTCCTTTAGCTCACCACATTCGGCGATGACACACAACTGAAAAAATGAAGTGTAAATAGTAGTATTGCTTATTAAGACAATTTTTAAAAAAGCAGTAACTTCCAAGTGCCCTTAGAAATTTTTGAAATTCCCCAAAAAGGCTCTTTCATCTGTTGTTTGGGTGCATTTATTTCAGAAACCCATCACATCATTAGCCTATCCTCATCAAAAGGCTTTTATCACACAAAGTGTTGCGTTCAAAGGATCAGCATTCCAAAAACACCATACCCACGCTTCACGGGGAGGCTGGAAGAAGAACTGGCAGCAAGCTGAAGTGCAGCAAAACACAAGACATGGAAGTTCTACTACATTAGAGAAGATGGTTCTTTCTTCAACTGCCAAGTCTTTTAAAGTTAGAGGTATTAATTCATCAAACACCCACAAACTGCTATGACCTACACACCAATTGCTTTTTCAGAAACATAACTTCTGACATAAAAATTATAAGAATTACATCTCATTTAGGTTGGATTGTGAATTCCACCTTTTAATTTCATCGCCCATCCTACACTTCTGGCAAAGGCTTCCACCCTCACAGCTGTGTTGAACAATAAATGGTTTGTGCAAGGGAAATGTACAGTGCAAGAACAAAAGTCTCTTAATAAGGACAGTAAAATGGAAATTACCAGTTAGTAAAAATAACTGACTAACATTTAAGAGTTCTAAATATTATTCCAAGAATTTAGAAGAAAAGATTATACATCATATAATTAAATAATAAACATCATCCCTCAGTGCTTTGCATTTTGCTTACCTTAGCAGGATTTTCTCCTTTTACTTCAACGTTTTCTAGTATTTTAACTACACCCATTCCTTTGATCACTTGGCCAAACACCACATGTTTCCCATCCAGGTGAGGAGTAGGCACAGTTGTAATGAAGAACTGAGAGCCATTAGTACCAGGTCCTGCATTTGCCATGCTCAGCAGACCTGGTTTATCATGCTGCATTGGGGGGAAAAAAAATTAATTACCACCAACATTTAAAATGTGTTATAAAACCATACGGGAGATTGTGTAAGGCTGATCATAAACATAGCCAGGACAGCCACAACAACTTGGTAAACCAGACAGTTACATACAGGTGCCAACTAATTTTACCTACCATGACTGAAGGGGCAAATGCTCAGCTCTGGGTCTTTACGTGACCCCTACCAATCTAGCAAGCACAGCCACATGTGAATAACCCTGTAACACCTGTCTGCTGCTTCTCTACTCCACCCCCTGCACAGCTGCTGAGTTTAGGCAGATCACCTGAGAAACAAGTGAAATTCCTCACTGAATTATTTAAGACCCCTGGCCTTAAGGAATGAGGCTGAAACCACTGAAACCAACTCTAATGTACTGCTAAGATGGGTATGTAATGTGAATTTTATAAGGGTTACTCACACAAATTATGGTGTAGAACTGTGGAGATTAGAGGACTGTGGTCTTTAAAATTTATGGGTTGGTTATTTTGTTTGGGAAATTTTTTTATCTACTTCACTTTCCTAGAGAGTTTTTAGTATGTTGGGATTTTTAACCACCAAATTATTTTGCCACTTAAGCCTCTAGGCCTCAAACTAAAAAAAAAATTATTAAACAGCCCAATGTAAGAAGATACTGTTTATCTTGTTTCTTGCAAGTACTTTTTCCTTTTTTGAACTAAGACTTTTCTTGTCCCATCATGTAGATTATCCTGTACTGCGAAATTTTTTTTCTCTCATGTGTTGTGAATGTCTTGTGCAACTGGCACAACCCAGCCATGAAGATATTATTCTCCCCAAGTTGGTCTGGTTATTAAGTGTAAGGAAGTCCATTTAGTGAATATGTTATACCAAGACATTGGTACACATCTAAAGCATTCATGCTGTGGTACTGCTAAGAAACTTGATACTGTGAGAAGGAGAGGAAGGGCAAGAAAGGATGATAGCTCAGAGGACATAGAAACAGATTTCAGAGCTCAATGAGAGGTTTATTAGTTTGAGGTAACAGTGTGAGCCTGGGATATTTAAGCATCTGTTTTTTTCCCTACGTCCTCTACCAGTTCAAAGAACCTGTTTTTTTGGAAATTGATTTCCCACAGACTCTTTGGATTTCCATAGTGGCAGGGACCCCTCCTTGCCTAAACTGTTCATCTGATCATAAGGCACAGTAAGTCTGAATCTTTTCAGTCAGGATTTGGCTTAGGAATTCTGGGAAAAGGTTCTACAGCTGAGAGCCAGAATCACACCCAGCCAACAAAAAGCTACTGGAATCTTGGCTTTGTCTGTTCTAACCTTGAAACTCGCCCTGGGAGTCAGAGATGGCAAATGACAGAGAAGCATGTGTTTGAGAGCAAGAGAACGCAGCTGATAGGATTGCAGCCTCCAAAACAAATATCTGACACTTTGCATTGTAGTTGCTGGCAAACAAGTTTAACAAAAGGGTTGCCCCATAGCAGATTTTTGCAAGACCATTTGAGGCTGGTCACTGCTTCACTGCCCAAGACCTATAAATCTTAGCTTTTTCCCCCTGCCCCTCCTCCCCAGTTACAGCTAATGCTAGACAGCAATGATTTGTAAACAAAAAACATGTAACAGTAAGTTCTGGTGTTGCCTTATACCTGTAGGTTTACCTTTTGTCTGTAAAGATGTGGGGGGGCAAGTTGGAAATTATAAAGAGCAGTCTGGTGCCTGCAGTCTCCCCACTTACATACAACCCCATTTCATCTGGGACCAAGTATCAGTATCAGTCCCAAATTATGAGAGTCTCTATAAAGGAAACTTTTGTTACACTCATGAATTTTCTTGCTGTGTTTTGAAAAAGACTGGAGATAGATTGTCTTTCCCATTATGGTTTCTGCTGTCATTTTGTAAGTCTGTAAAGCAAGCAAAAAAATCTGGACAAAATCAGATTCTCTGACAGATCCAAGGCTTGCAAAACTATGCCAAAGTAACAGTGCTGGGGTTGTGTAAGTTGGGTGTTCCACAACAGCAGGAGAAGCCATTAGCTGGGGAAGTGGCATCAAGAAAAGCCTAGTGGGATTGAGTTGAGATGATAAACTGACTACTGACAAAAGTTTTGCAGTTACTGCAATTTGCAACAGTCCATGCAACCAGCACAAGAACAAAACAGTTCCAGTGTCCTCAAACATCAACAAAAATAACTCTGTTTTCTGAGACAGTGAGTGAGAACACTGCAGGGCTGCTGGATTAAGTACAAGAGCCAGTGAATTTCTACATAACAGAGACATTTAAATTCCCAGTAAAATCCTAACATACTTGGCAAATAGGTAACAGGAATCAAGCTCTCAGACTCTGTACAGGATCCAAATGGGTTCTTCAACTCATCTCTGGCACTTTGACAACATTTCTTAGAGCTGAGAATTCAGAGAAGTACAGAAATCGAAATCATTTGTATCATGTTCATAATTATCTCCAGATCTCAACTCCAACCAAAAACATAATGACACAGTCATCTTCAGGGATGTGATCCTGTGACAGTACCAATGAACAGACACTGTTAGCAGCAGTGCTGTGGGCACCACCAGAGTGTCAGACTTCAGAAAACACAGCTGGAATTATCTTTATGATTAATACTGCAGTCACATTTCCAGCTATTGCTCCAAACTTAAGTCCTTTAAGTCCTGTGAGGAGTGGCTGAGGGAGCTGAGGTTTTTTAGCCTGGAGAAAAGAGGGTTCAGGGATGACCTTATCACTCCCTACAAATGCCTGAAAACAAGGTGGGGGGGATCAGTCTGTCTCCCAGGCAACCAGCAACAGGGTAAGGAGAAATAGCCTCAAGTTGCACAAGGGGAGGTTAAGGTTGGACATTGTGAGGAATTTCTTGACCGAAGGGGATGGGCTGCCCAGGGAAGTGGTGGAGTCATCATCCCTGGGGGTGTTCAAGACCTGACTGTATTTGGCACTTAGTGCTATACTCTAGTTGACAAGGTGGTGTCTGGTTAAGGCTTGGACTTGTTGTAGCTAAAAGTGTTTTCCAACCTAATAGACTGTGATTCTGTGAGCCTGATACAGGATTTTATTATCTGATTAGTGGAGGTTTGCTGTATTTTCTTCTAAAATACTGGGGGCAAGTAGAACTGAAGTCCAAGGCTTCGCTTTAACCATGGGACAGTGATGTCTGTAAGTTTTTTATTCAGTGTTGTTTAGAGTCCCTCATATGCTACCACATATAACATGATATGAAAAGGTTAGTGCCCATGCTGGCAATTGTTCTAATTGCAGCAGGAGTAACATCACTGAAACGTCACAACTGCACAGGATTAGTGTTTTCAATAGAGTACCTGATAATGAAAGTTTTCGTCTTCAAATTTTTCACCATATATACTTTCTCCACCTGTGCCATTTTGGTTTGAGAAATCTCCACCTTGAACCATGAACTGCTTAATAACTGTAAAACAAAACAGTTATAAAATGTATCAGCAAGGCACAAAATACGCAAGAAAATAAACCATACAATTCTAAGATGAAAAGCAATCCTTGTCACCAGCACCTAAATGGAACCCAAAATCCATCTTTTATTTACCAAGTGTCACCTAAGTACTCCTTTTCAGTTATGCAGGTATCACTTGATATTTAAACCTTTACCTGAAAATCATTTCAACCTGTTTACAACCCAGAGTAAACTAGTTTTGCAAAATTACTAGTAAATACATAATTTACTATTGTCAGTGAAGGATCAAAAAGTGAAAAACTTTCTGAAGTTATTTCTTTAACAAGTACTTGAAATATTATTTAATATTATTTCAAATATTCATGGTAGACAACTTTTGTTACCAATAGGAAAATGAAGAATTTCACATTACTTACTTCTGTGGAAAGGACATCCTTTATAATGGAGAGGTTTTCCAGTGGTAGGCCCTATTCCTTTTTCTCCTGTACATAATGCACGGAAATTCTCAGCAGTTTTAGGTACAATATCAGCAAATAATTCAAAGACAATACGTCCAACTGAAATGACAGAGAATGAGACATTTTTAAGTCTTGTCCTTGGCATGGCGACACGCTGAGCATTATATGTGAAAAGAAATTAATGTTTCAAGCTTTATTATTATATTTATTTACATTACTATTCAATTTCCATCCTGGGGTTGCTCCATGGCAATTGCTTGCAGAGTTACACTGGCTTTTTAGCAATGTTATTACCAACAGTGAAATCCCCTATCAAGAATAATGTAGGGGGAATAAAGACAGATTCTGCCAAAAACTAATGAAAATACCAAATGCATTTTCTGCCAAAAAAAGGTGTGTCGTAAATCACACACACATATATATTAAAGCCAAATTATGAATTTAATATGCACACTTATTTTATATCAATTTCAGTGTATATATGCAGTTTGTTCAATCAAAACTAGATAAAATACAAAAAGACTGTTTTGTGGAGACTTTTAATCCATAAAAAAGCTTATGCCAAACACATCCCTTACTCCTCACTCTCTTAAACCCGAATTTTACTAAGACACAGTGGTATTTAATATGCATATCAATAATGGCTATTTTCAGTTAGACACACCACAAGCAACTGTTAAATCCAGAGCTGTACTTGTTTTAACTGAATGAAACCTGAGTAGCTAACAGATCCTGTAATAGCTGAGAAATGGATTCTGTGCTGAATTGCCATTCCTTCATAACTGGCTTCTCACAGACCTATTTCTCACTCCTAGCAGCCACCATCAGTTGATGCTCCTGTTTTCTCATCAGCCTCACAGTCAATTAATTAACATAACTTCACTCTACCGGTAGCTAAATGTAAATATATTGATTCTAATTAATACAGCAATGAAAACAAATTAGACAACTGAAAGTCAATAAAAGGCAAATAATCTCACAGACTTTCTTCTTTAATCTTCTGAGTAACGGAATGAGTAAGTGAAAAGCAATATCCTGATGAGATTTAGGCAATCTCTATCTTTATCCATGTAGATTTTTTAAACCTACGCTTTCAAGTAGTACCCCAGCTAACTCGCAGTTGTTTCCTTATTTCCATTTTGACCGTTTGCCCAGATTTTTGAATACTCTGGCAGCACCGCCGCTGCCAAGAGAACCAGGGCTGCCGGTTTCCCCGAGCTGTCACGGCGCAGCCCCCCATGCCGGGCAGGGCTGGCCGTGCTGCGGCACATCCCGGGCCACGGCGGGGCCCGGGGCAGGGAGCGGGGAGCGGCTCCGAGCCAGGCCGCGCTCGGCGTAGCGCAGCACGTGGAGAGCGCCGCGGGACCGGCCGCACACGTGGGCAGCTCCGGAGCCGGGCACGGCCAGCGCCGGCTGCCATGGGAACGCGCGGCAAGGCCTCAGCGGCGGCGGCCGCGCCGCGACCCCCGGCTTCACCCCCGGCACCCCGGGCGGGCGCCCGTGCTGCCATGTTGCCTTCCTCTCCGTGTTCCTCGGGCCTGGTCGCTGTGGCGGGGGAGCCCCGCGGGGAGGCCGCCCTCCTCCACCTCCTCCCGCTGCCCGGGCTGTGCGCTCGCAGCCCGCAGGGCAGCGCCCGGCCCGGGGTCCCCCCACGTCCTGAACGCTGCGGCCCGGCCCGGCCCGGAGCCGCTCCTGCAGGCCGGCCCGGGCCCCGCGCGGTCCGCACAGCGCCCCGGCCCGGGGGGCTCGCCCGGGCTCCACCGCGCCCCCTCCCCACCTCGCTCGCCCCCGATGTCCACATCGAAGAAGGTGCGGGGGTTGCTGGCCTTGCTGGGCCGCGCGGCAGGGGTCGGGTGCCACATCCCGCAGCTGCCCGCCGGCTCCGCCCGCTCGGCCGCCCGCGATCCCGGCCGCCCGCGGGTCGGGGCCGCCCGGCGCTCCTCCCACCGGCGGGGCGGGCGGCCGGGCCCCCGGAGCAGGGAGGCCGCGGATGGCTGCAGGACCGATCCGCCCCTGGTCCTGCCTGAGTGGCCTTAAGTGACTCGGAGGTAATCCTCAGAGACGGAGCATTGCTTTCTCGAGGTTATATACACACACAAGGCCTGGAAATAGGGGGAAGGAGAGAGATGTTAGGTTTTGCCTGGGTTTATATTTGATGAGAGAAATGGTAGGCTGTGTGAAAAGTGGTGATCCGTGGTAAAATGGGCAGATTGTCAAAAGTGACTATTATCCCATAAAGGTTTAGAAATGCAGGATAACTCCAGCCTTCCTAAGGTCTGAAAACAAAATATGTTTCATCCCAAAGGATGAATACTACAATTATTGCTCCAAGGCAAACAATCTTTTTCGGACATTTGTGTTCACTAACAGACATGAGTACTATCAATACACTTGGTTGGGGCTCCTCAAGGTGTAGGATTACCAAGCAGGTGAATGGTTCAAAATAGCCACATCCTTTACTCAATGGCATCGTGGAGGCAAGGTACATGTGGCAAAAATAGAAGGGGCAGAATAGCACTGGGGTCTGACTTCTGCAAATTTATAGTCCTTCTGGGAATGCTGCTGATCAAAATGAGCCTCTTTATTTCTTGGACTCTTCTTGTCCATCCCAGAAACCTCTACATTCATTCTTTGATTCATTGTGTTCTCCAAAGCCTTTCGTCTGTAATTCATGTCTGTATGTTTGGACTTGAGGTTCATCAAGCTGGTTTTCATCTCTCTCTCAGTATGTTCTCAATATTGGATGTGTCAGAGGGCAGTTGTAATTCCAAGATTGAAAAGAAAGATAAAGTAGCATTGATATTAATAACTGCAGTCCATATACTGCGTTGTAATCATTCCCACACATCTGCACAGATGTTGGGTAGGAGAGTGGATTGGCATGGAGTGCTGTTACACATTGCATCTGGGAACCCTTAACAGAAGGAAAAGCCATCTGCTCCCATCTGGGAACACTTAGTGAGAAATCAGTGGAACCACACTAAGGCATTTCTCTCTCTGAGCCAGGTCATGCAGCTGTGTCAGGGATTTCTCATGCTCCACGATGTCAGAGGCCACCAAAGCTTTGAGTCATCTGTAATTCACGAGGCATTTGGCCACGGTCACTGGCTGAGATACTTTTATCATTACGCTGCACATAGATGAGGTGCAGTAGTGTAGGAGAGGCAGTCTCACACCAGCAATGTGCACTTGCCACCCAGTAAACCTACATTAAAAAGCAGAGTGGTCAGCAGGGCCAGGGAGACTATTCTGCCCTTCTACTCTGTCCTCATGAGACCCCAGCTGCAGTGCTGCATCCAGCTCTGGGCTCCCCAGGACAGGGATGATGACAACCTGATAGAGCAAGTCCAGAGGAAGGACACCAAAATCATGCAAGGAATTAAGGGATCATTACAGGACCTCTTGTATGAGGAAAAGGTGAGGAAGCTGGGATTGTTCAGCCTGGAGAAGAGAAAGCTCTGCAGGAGAACTTAATGCAGCATTTTCAGTGCTTCAGGGAACCTATAAGAAAGACAGGGATGGCTTTTTAGTAGGGCCTGTTGTGATATGGCAAGGTGAAATGGTTTTAAACAGAGGAAAGGTCAATTTAGATTAGATTAAAGAAAGAAGGGTGTTACAATGAGGGTGGTTAAACACTGGAACAGGTTTCCCCAAGAGGTGGGACATACATCCTCCTTGGAAACATTCAAGGGCAGGGGTCTGCACTACCTAGTCTAATTGAAGATGTCCTTGTTCATTGCAGGGGGGTTGGACTAGAAGACCTTTAAAAGTCCCTCCCAGCCTAAAATATTCTATGATCTCAGTGAGTCAGTTGCTAGCCAAGTGAGTAGAGTCTAGAGGAGATTTCTGTAGCAGACAGCAAAGTGTGTGTTGTTGGTGTGTGTCCCCCGCAAGAGCTGTTGGCAGCTTCCTCTCAGGAAGAAGCAGTGATTCATTCTTCCAGGAGTAGACTTATTCAGTCCCTGCAGGTTTTTTTACTGGTGAAGTTGGAATAGTCTAGATTCCAGATGAGTAATTCTTTTTACGCTATTTGCTTGGAAGTCCCTATGTGGAAGGTCCTTCAGAAGTACAAAGAAAGAGGCATCTCCATGATAATTTGGAGATGTGAGCTGAACAAGAGAGAAATCAAGTGATTTTCTAAATGTCAGTAGGAGATTCTGGAAAATATGTGAGCTGAATTAATATCTCCCAAGCACTGCAGTAGCACAATTAGTTTCATATTAATTTCTAGTCATTGACAGATTGTAAAAAACAAGCATAATGTGACTTCTATCAAGAATTTACTGAGTGATTTCATGTTCAAATTCATATATTAAATTATACACTGAATTGATGGACAAATAACCACTTACAAAGTCAGACTTCCATTATGAAGTCCTCTAAAATCTGATTTCAAGCAGCGAAATCACCCCTGTGATCCTCTAATCCTTTATGATCTTGTAATTTTAAAATATTTCCTATCACCAAAATACTTCTTATCTTTTGACACTTGCAATAGTTTATGTAGTAAGTGCCTGTAAAGTAGCACATTGAAAATACTCACTATAAGTGTCTGTTAATTTTTTAATTCACCTATTTGTTTTCCATACATTCAGGTTTGGCTACCCAGTAAAGCTGTTTGAGTATTATCAATAGATAAACGTATTGTGAGTGCTAAAATCCTGAAGCAAATGGCTTCAGGTACAGGTCTCCCTTCCACCAAGTACATCATACTTGCTGGAGTATGACCCTCCAGCCAAATTGAACTCAAAGATCAGCCTGTTATAAAATCTTTGGTTTTACCTCTTCCTCCTTCCCTGACTAAATAAGCAAGCAATCACTGATAAATGCATAGAAATGTGTATGTAATTCTAAAACTGGTTCTCTGATGGAATACACAATAAGCAAATTTATTTCATAATTATTCTAGCCTGTCAGTTTGCATTCACGAAAGAATAAACTCCAAAATAAAGATTATTTATAGTTGCTGCAGACTGTGATAAAATGGGCAAATATGTATACATACAGACTAGGATTTTGTTTTGTTTTGTTTTTCTTGCTTTTGTTCATCTTTAAATCTGTATTTGACACTGTAAAGAAAATAGAGGCTTAAATATGCTAATTCCACTGGAAAGTGGAGTGATTTGGCTCAGTGCAGGATTGCCTTGTCTAAGGATATTAAAAGCCATTTTTTGCTTTGTACAGAAGTAATCTTATGTAGGTTTTCATTGGCCTGAACTGCAGCTCCAGATTATGGTGCAGTACTGATGGGATCCATCTGACAAGCAATTGAAACACATACCTCACCAGCTTTTCAGAACAGCTATCAAGAAGCTCCCAACATGCAAACATTCTTGGAAAGGATGCTTTCACTGCTGGCTGTGAAATAGAGCAGCCACTCAGCCTTCCCTGTGCCGGGTGACACACAGGGTGCATCATGTGCTATTCCCATGTGACCTGGCACAGCAACCATGTCACCTCCATGACAGACACACTAGACAAGAAAAATAAATCTGGTTTTTCACCATCAGCTTTATTGTTACCCACCTGCACCAAGTCTTTTTCTGCATAAAATTGATTCAAGAGGGCACAGATTAAACTCATACTGAGAAGTTACTAACTCTGTGCAGATTCCTCTAAGCTGAGTTAAAATGTGATGTTAAACAATGAAAGAACCACATGTTCTTGTCTGAGGATGTTTTAAAAAGAAAATTTTCCACACAGAGCTGATATGACAGAAACTGAAAATAAAGTCATGCATTTACTTGTCACTAACTTTCAGATATGCTGATCCCTGAAGAAATGGCTAAGAACCAAGCAAGAATAAGCAGACTTTTTTGCTATGTATTTTAGGTCTTCTTAAAACATGTTTTGGACACAACTATTTAGAGTAGTGCTTAGGACCTCAGGATGTGAGGAGGCATGGAAGAGGGTGCCTGTGACTTCTTGATAACAGTAGAAGCCATGGCTTGCAAGGAGAGCCCCAAAGTGTCAGCTAGCAGCTGGTCACTGCTGCAGCATTGCAGGATATCCATTTTGTTGCTAAATTCCTGCCCTCAGTTTTGGTACAAACGTATGTCCTGATATTATTGCAATTTAATGTAAATGCATGTTTATCACAGTTACCACCAAAAAGTACTGAAATATCAATTATGATGACTGCAGTCTTATGTAGAAAATGGTTTTGGTCTGCACCTAATATGGGTAGGATGGAGTCCCAGGTGAACTACATCTGCATGGACTTAAAGACAAGAGTGAGGCCAGCAAATAGGAGGGTCCATGGTGGATTTCACCATTGAAAATCTGGGACATGAGGATTTCCAGCCAGACCTTGGATGGAGTCCAGGGCAGGAGACTTACAATCTATCAATGCTAAGAGATTTGTTGAGAAGAGGAACCAAACCATGTTCTAAACAAGTGTTTGAATGTTCACGGGTATGTACATTTTCAGGCTCTTCTGAAGGAAAAAGAAATGTACCTTTGCTTTAGGAAATTTGACAAGATACTTACGTACAGTAGTGATTTCAGAAGACTATACTTATCACCTTCACACAGTCCAATTCTCTCCATATTACTTAATATTTATATTTTGGTGATTAAAAGATGAGATTTCTCATCTGGTCATTCTCTCTTGTAACACCAAAACCTATTGAAAATTAAATGTTTCATAACATACATCAATATTTCCCAGTAATTTTGAAATAATTAATATTTCCCTTCAAACTCTCTTTGGTTTTTAACTGAATGTGTATTCCATGTAAAAAGACATGTGAAACTGCTTATCTGTATTATGGCAGCACCTCTGTGGCTCTGTTCAGGGGCTGGGGAAAGTTGCTGCAGCAACAGCTCAAGTTATGTAATGCTTCAATGAAGGATGAGTAAGCTGGTTTGCAGGGGGCTGCAAGCCCAAGCTTTCCTTTTCTGTCAGTTTCTGGCTGTGCTTGTGAAGTGAAATACATTTTACAATAGGTTTTAAAATCCTCTGTGGAGAGTAATTTAGATTTAATGTGCTAAATAGTAATAATAACAATATGGAGAGATAATAATTCTAGCTATTTCTTAATATCACATTTTACTTGGCATGTTTGAATTGGCATTAAAAACTGGATTTTATTTATTTTACAGAATCAAAAATGTTGCTGATGCATTGCAAAGTGTAGCAAGACTTATCTGTGTTCATGTAACCTAAACAGCATGAATTACCACACTAACCAGTAAATCATAAACAAACATCTTGGATTACCAAACTTTTTGCTAAATCTTCAGAGTTTACCTGTACTGGCCTCTCGCTTCTCTTTGTAGTACCTCCAATGCCTAATTCTCTCTAAACAGAGATTTAGGAGCATTTTGGATTTGTGCATTCAGGACTGAGCAGAGTGGAATGAAAGCATCCATATAAAGGATGAGCTCAACATTTCGTCCAGGTGTAAATGATGGGAAGGTAAAGTGTGATTTAGGAGACTTGACTTTTAATCCTGCCTGTCCTGGCTATTAAACCTGGCTACATTTTCAGGAGAGAATCTTTAGAGAGATGTATGCACTATGAAAGGTTGATATGCTTTTCCAAGCATTCAGCTATGCCAGGATTTGAATGATCCTTTTTGTCCGTTTCCTATCCTCAGTTTCCTAACAAAGTCTCATCTCCTTCTGCATTGAGAATCTGGCTCCTTTTCTGACTGACGTTTCAACAACTAAATTGTCTTTCTCTGCACATAAAAAGTCTGACCTCAGGCAGAATATCAGTTTTTTATTTTTAAATGCCATTTTTATTTCCTGTATTTCCTAGAAGAGTGAGGGCTGTAGACACACTATCTTCCTGTAAATGATCTTTGCTTGACAGCTGGTATGGCTTTTTTCTTTACATCCGCTCCTATTTTGCACTCTGGGGTTAGTGAAAAATCACCGCATTGGCTTTGCCAGGTGTTCTTTATAGCCCAACTCTGTTTGGGGTGTGACAGTGCATTCTGATTGTGACGATTATTATGCAATCCTTTGCTGATTATGCTGTTTCCACCCCCGCCTTTTTTGTTTCTTTTTTCAGAAATAGCCTTCAGAACACTAGAATCTTAATGTGTTGTTATCAATTTCAGTAGTTAACAGAACGTTACAGAAGGTGTTAACACACGTTAACAGAAAAAACTGAGAACTAATCAGCCAACGTGTAGGGTGCATTTACACTGCTATTTGTGAAGAGAGTATCCCAATTGTCTTCACTGACCTTGTCTTGCTTCACATTTTGCAGTGGCATCCAGGCACACAAAGTGGATCATTTTCAGATTAAACTAAACCACATATTTTTCAGAAACACATTTAGCGTTCTTCAACCACTGCCACTGTCCTGTCAGCAGAATTCAAACATGCATTCTGCTGACAGGACCAGACTGCAACCAGTCCAAAATAAATGGACATATTTGTGTAAAATGTAAAACGTTTGTGGTGTGGACATTGGGAGACGACTGGTTGTTAGTCTCTGATTCTGCCCCTACTGGTCAGCGCTCCTTGCTAACACTGATGGACCTTAGAGGGGCATCCACGGTGTTTGCAACAAGTTTCTCAGGACTGTTCCTTGAGAAATGCAGTCCAGTGATTATTTCTGGAACTGGATGCCTAGATTCTCATTTGTGTTGATTACTGTGTCAACTATGATGTCGTTCATCTTGTCCAGCCACGCCCTGCTATTCACCTTTCTGTGTTCTGTCATCCTTGCACTCTCTCTTCTGTCCTTCAGCTTTGTTCAGGTGGATTGACTCTAATAACTGGGGGCAGTAAAAACGTCCAGGCTGAAAGATTTACATCGGGTATTCAGTCTCACAGAGGTTAAAGCCCTTCTGAGAACGGACCTCCGTACAGGATCAGTTGAGCGTTACAAGATTCAGTCTGGTGTTATCAAGGGTGCAGCTGATCAGATTATCAGGCCAGTAGACAGTCACCTCTTATTTTAAAGAGAAATCAGCTTCTCCAGACAGTGAAAGGCTGACTCCAAAATACATTCACCACCTCGTCTACCACTACCGGATGCTGAGTTTGCCAACAACTATTGTAATGATTCCTTACAACTATTATAATAACCACTGTTCTCCATGTCTCATCTTCCGGTTTCTTAAAAAGAGCAGGAAGTTATTGTGATTCTGCTTTTCTTGGGGTTTTGGGGGGGATTTGTTTGTTTGATTTTTGTCCACCACCGTATACCGTGACTTAGCTGGTTGAAAAGGAGCATTTGAAGGCATGTTCTCTTGCTAGGTGCAGCGAGGTGTCATCCTGCTGCTGGGCAAAACCACACAAACAATCCTTTCCCTCAAATTAAACAAACATAAAGCTCCAAATGATACCTAAATACTGTAGCCTCATCTAATTATTTGTGAATAGAATAGATCTGTGTGGAAAATAGGCACTATTCCAGCAGACCTACCTTCCTGCAAAAATATTGCTGCTTGCCTGGTCAAAGACTAAAGTAAAGGTTCAGATTCTCCAAGGGAATCACAGTACTTTTACAACTATATACCAGGGATTTCTCCATTACAGATATTGTAGTCCTGACTAAGGAGAAAATCACATGAAAATCTTCCTGGACCAGTGACAGATTGGTGCATGGAGCAAAACGAGGGATGTGAGCTTCCTGAAACCCAATGGATTTTTGTCAGTCTGTGGGTTTGGCTTGTGCAAAAAGGATGGGAGGGCACTTGGACACCACATTCTGTTGTCAGCCCAAGCAGGGAAACAGCCCCTTCTGATGCAGGCAGTGCTTTGTTCTTGCTTCACTGCACAAATATAGTGTTGTAAATCACAAACACATCATTTACATGTGTGCACGCATAGGGCACACATACGTATGCAAACACCGTTCTGTCTGTAGAGCAATGTATTGTAAAAGACACATTATCCATGTGTGGATGTGGATGGAAAAACTCAACATACACTGGCAATGTGTGCTTGCAGCCAAGAAAGCCAACCAAATCCTGGGCTACATCAAAAGCAGAGTGGCCAGCAAGTCAAAGGAAGTGATTTTCCCCCTCTGCTCTGCGCTTGTGAGACCACACCTGGAGAACTGCATGCAGTTCTGGTGTCCCCAACACAGACCACACGTGGAAAACTGCATGCAGTTCTGGTGTCCCCGACATAAGGTGTTGGAACTGTTGGAGCAAGTCCAGAGGAGCACCACAAGGTTAGAAGACTGGAGCATCTCCCCTAGAGAGACAGGCTGAGGGAGTTGGGGCTGTTCAGCCTGGAGAAGAGAAGGTTGTGTGGAGACCTCTTTGCAACCTTCCAGAATCTGAAGGGGCCTACATGGAAGCTGGAGAAGGACTCTGTCAGGAACTGTAGTGATGGGACAAGAAATATTGGGTTCAAACTGAAACAGGGGAAATTTAGGTTAGATATTAGAAGGAAATCCTTTCCTCTGAGGGTGGTGAGGAGGAGCTGGAACAGGTTGTTCACGGAGGTTGTGGATAGCCCAACCCTGGAGGTATTTAAAGCCAGGTTGGATAAAACCTTGAGAAATCTGGTCTAGCGGGAGGCGTCCCTGCCCATGGGAGTGCAGTTTGTGACTAGACGACCTTTAAGGCCCCTTCCGGCCCCTTCACACGGATTCCCCGGTTCGATGTATCGGCGCACGCCGCTCACCTCACACGCACAACAACGGCGCTCCCCGCGCACGCGGCGCGGCCCGGCCGGGGCCTGTCCCTTTAAGGCCGCCTCCGCGCCTTACCACGTGCTGGGGGCCGGGCGGGGGCGCCGCGCAGCCAATGGGGACCGCCCGAGGGGCGCGGCGCCACCGCGGCCGCGTCCCCATCTCCGTGTGCCGGCGGCGCGGGGAGCGCTGCCTCGCTCTGCCCAGCCCCGTGCGCCCTGCCCGGAGTCAGCGTCGCCGGCCGGGAGCGCTCGGCCCCTCGCTCCGGTGACGGGTGGCCGCCGGGAGCGGCGCGGCTGAGCGGGCCGGCGCTCCTTTCGCCTCCTCTCGCCTCTCCTCGCCTCCGCGGAATGCTGGGCGGCTCCGCAGCGGCTCCGGGGATGCTGCCGCGGCCGCCGCCGCTCGCCGCCCGCTGAGCCGCTGCGAGGGGCGCGGCGGGGCCGCCGCCGGGCGGGGCGGAGGCATGGCCCCCACCCTGCTCCAGAAGCTCTTCAACAAAAGGGGCGGCGGCGCGGCGGCCCCGCACGGCCGGGCTCCGGGGGAGGGGCCCGCCTTCAGGTGAGCTGGGGCGGGCGGCGGCGGCCCCGGGGCTGCCCCCGCGAGCGAGGCGGCGGGGAGGCCGGCGTGGGGCGCAGGTGTGCCGCAGTCCCCGGGGGACCCCGCCGCAGAGTTTCTGCGGGGGAAAGGGGGTGCGGCGGGAGGCACGGCCGCGCCGGGGTGGCTCTTCTCCCGCCTTTCCCTCTCGTTGGAGCTCTCAGCCATTTTCTGCTCGAGTTGGCGGCGGCACGCCCGGGAGCCTGGGGCGCTCGCCCCTCGGCAGCGGGGGGGCAGAGGGGCCGGGCCCCCGTCTGGCGTTTGTGTGCGCCTGATGTGGTAACTCGTGCCCGGGTCTCATCAGCACAGGAAAATTAAGAAACGGCTTAATTGTTGTGACCTAAATACACGTGCGCAGTCGGGTGACCCGCTAAGCATTAGGCATCTTTCACTGCCCCCTGCTTTTGATACCGTGAGTGCTGAAAGGTAAGGCTCAGTAGCTGTCGCTGCTTCATGGTTTATGTGTCTAACCTTTACATAATATTGAGTCGCTGTGTAATATTGAACTATTAGTGTTTTCTGAACCTTCGGGGACAGCGTTTTGCTCAGGCTGGTGCTTTGGAGCTTTGTTCGTGTGACATCGGCGCTGCTCACGAGAGCGAGCGGCCCGGTGAGCACGGTGACAATCACATGCGTGCCCGGTAACCTCTGTGCCTGTTTTTCTGTGCGGCGTGAGCTGACTGGTCTTGTGATCAGATGGTACACAGGGTTGAATTCTAATCTGGGCTTTCACCGCTGAAACTGCTAAGGATGGTGAGGAACAGCAGTGGACAATACTTAGATCCACACAATGCCATAGTGCCAAGTATGAAAGATCACAGTTGTGGAACCATTGTAATTTCAAATATGGTCTGTGGGATATGGCTATTTGTGCAGCTAAAGTTGCAAGACCATGGAGAACAATGGTATAAGATGAAAATGACAATATGTTTGGGTTACAAGATGATTCCTTTGAAAGTGATTGGACACAGTATTGGAGCTGCATTAATATTGGAGAACAAATCTGGTGAATTTTGTGAAGCTGCAAAGTCTATATGCTGTACCTGTAACTGCAGGTTGCTACTTACTTCTTTTAGCACTTATTCACCTCATGTGTTAAACATCTCCTTTAATATGGAAGAAAACAGTTTTCCACATTGAAACTGACAGTTCCAGACTACCTCTGTTATATTACATTGTACTTCAAAGTATTCTGTGTTAGAGACCAGTGTTGTTAGTTCTGGATTATTAAATTGTTATTGGATTATTAAGTATCTCCACGAAGGTAGATTCCTTGCACAGTGTGTTTCCTCCTAAAATCAGTAAGATTACTCCATCTGCTGTATTTAGTGAAGTTAGGGATGATACTTTCTCCTTCTTCTTGTTTTTTGGGTAAGATATTCCACACTTGGTTTTCAGTTTGGGTAACGTTTAAATGATGTGACACCTCCCATAAAAGCTGTTATAATGAAAATACTACTGTAGGTACCCTTCACTCTTTTTATCCCCCATTTTTCCTCATTCCCTTTCTATCTGACATTTTTTTGATGCACCTAATTATTTGATAAAATTATTTGAAGTATTTTACATGTGAATGGAGGTTTTATTTGCTTGTTAATATTTAGCGTTTTCCTTACAACTTTTGAGTATGCTGTAATGCTTTTTCTTTCTTTCCAGTGATCTGTTCATGATCTGCAAGAGCATGCTTACAGAGCATGAGAAGCTTTGCTGCAATGCTTTTAATAGACTTTCTGTTCAACAGTAATCTCTGTTGGAGTGGAGAGATGTGATTTGATCTAAGTAGGAAACGTAATCCTTTGGTAGCTTCTGTACTAAGCATATACTGCTGGTCAGTGTTAGATGCAAACTGGCAGAATCATTTTTTAATGACAAGACTGTCTTTTTAAGGATTTTTAGTTAGCTCTATTCCTTCCAGGTTTTTGTTTAGTGAGTTCCCTCCACGCTCAGTATGTCTTGGAGTGTTTAGCTCTGTTAAGGAGCCCTGTGAGACCAATAACAATTTGTATCCTTGTACTTTCAATTGTTACAAAAGCCTTGAAAGTTGAAGTGTATTCACACACCCTCCTTACCCTGAACAACAGAGGAATCACCAGAAATCTCTTTAGTAGATAATGCCGCCTCAAATTAATGTAATTTGACAACTTTTTTCAGCTGTGTTGTTGGGAAGCTTTATGTTTTCTACTCTTCCCAGGAACACCAGGAAAAGTTCTGTTGCAAGGGGCTGTCAACCGGACTTGCAGTTTGCCTGTAACAAGTACTGCATGTGCTCATTCTGCTGCACTCTTTCCTTTAATGGAAGCTAAATCTTAGCCAGAGGTCCACGCTGCTTCGGCTCTGAAGGAAACATCAAGCTTCAAGGTCCATGCTGCTTACCAGGATGAGCTGGCACAGCCTCCAAGAACAAGAGACATGGTGCCTATAGATGGATGTGGAGCCACAGGAAATTATTTCCTGGGTACATGAATATTAACATATTAATTTGGCTCAGGAGTGCTCTTTTAAAGAAAACCTCTAAATTGTTCCACTAACTGCACTTTGGCTCACAAAGCCAAGTGGCTTTGGTACATAAACTGGATTCCTGTTGGAATGAATGAAATTAGAAAGTGTGTTCCAACCACTAATGTGTATTTACTACCTGGTACCACACTACAGCTGGTCAAAAGTAAAACTCCAGAGCACATATGATGTGGGTGTCAGGTCCTTAGCACCAATTAATGCACTCTGTGGAGCTAGTCTGGGCTGCACTACATGTTCACATGAGCACAAGCTTTACCTGCAGGGTGAGGAGAATGTAAACATGAGGTGTAGATGCTAATATAGAGCTATTGGGATAGTAGGATTGTCTACTGGCCCAGGCCTCCCTTCAAGATAATGGAAGTGTGAAGTGGTAGAAAGGTAGTAGTTAGAATTATAGAACAGCTTAATTTTTTTTTTTTTTTTTTTTTTGCAAAAAGAGAAATTATAAACCATTTGGAGAACAGATGTGTATTAGTGAGATATTACATTTATTTGTTCGAAGCAGTTTTGTACACAGACTTGAGCTTCTCTTTTTTCACTGCTGCTTCTTGCTTCCCTTAACTAAATATATATATATATATCTATATATATCTGTGTGTGTAATACATATGTAAAGATGTGTGTGTATACACACACCCCTTTTGACAGAGTCACTTGAGTGGCTGTAATTGAATATATTTCTTCTTACCCTCTGAGGCTTTGGGAAAAACCCTAATTACTTTGTGTGCAAGCAATGTGTATTTATGTGGCTAAATTCCCCTAAAACTTCCTATTTCCTTATCAAATGTTACTTCCCTTGGAAGATTTGTTTAGTGTAGTTTGTACAGTTTTTTGGAGTGCTACCAGGGTCATGTGCTCAACATAATCATAGATGGCTCGTGGTGGAAGAGACCCTAGAGATCCTCTAGTTCCAACCACTGCTGCCTTAGACAGGGACACCTGCCACTAGACCAGACTGATCAGAGCCCCATCCAACCTGGCATTCAACATTTACAGGGATGGGGCATCCACCACTTTTCTGGGCAAACTCTTCCAGTGTCTCACCACCCTCACAGTAAAGAGTTTTCCTAATATCTAATCTAAACCTATTTTCCTCATTTGAAGCCATTCCCCCTTGTCCTGTCACTACATGCGTTTTAAAATAGTCTCTGTATTTTTTGTAGGCTCCCTTCAGGTACTGGAAAGCAGCAATTAGGTCATCCCAAAGCCTTCTCTTTTCCAGTCTGAACAGCCTCAGTTCTCTCAGGCTTTCCTCATAGGAGAGATGCTCCATCCCTCTAATCATCTGTCTCTCCTCTGGACTTGCTCCAGCAGGTCAGTGTCCTTCCTATGGTGGGGACCCCCAGAGCTGGATGCAGCACTGCACGTGGGGTCTCATGAGGGCAGAGTAGAAGGGTACAATAGTCTCCCTGGCCCTGCTGGCCACACTGCTTTGAATGTGGCGCAGGACACATTTGGCTTCCTCGGTTGCAAGTGCCCGTGGCTGGGTCATGTCCAGCCTCTCAGCCACCAGCATCCCCAATTCCTTCTGGGCATGGCTGCTCCAAACCTGTTCGGCCCCAGCCTGTGTTGATACCAAGGTTTGCCCTGACCCAGGTGCAGCACTTTGCACTTGGTCTTATTAAACCTCATGAGATTCCCGTTCTTGAGCTTGTCCAGATCCCTTGGGCTGGCATCCCATCCTTCAGGTGTGCAGACAAGCACAGCTTGGTGTCATCTGCAGATTTGCTGAGGGCACACGCAATTCCATCATCGATATTCCCCAAGGGACACCACCTGTCACTGCTGTCCATCAGGACTCTGAGCCATTGACCAGTGTCCTCTGGATGTGGCCATCCAACCAATCCTTGCCCATTGAACAGTTCATTAAGTTTTAGGGTTTACATAGAGTATAGGCACATAGTATCTCAAGACTAGAATGTTTCAAGTGCTAAGCATATACTTGAGTATACTTGAATAAGTGTTGGAGGGTGGCCTTAAGAAAATTTATATGGGTTGCAGATAGTTTGATTTTACTGAAATAGATAGCAGTTTTTCTGTAATTGTGTTTACCTGATTCTAGAAGAAATTTCATGTCAGTGTTTTTCTCTACTTCTCAACATAAAATCTGAGGTTATCCTTAAGATGTGGGTTCAGACTTCACCTTAATTTCAGTCTTTGATAGTTTGATTTGGTTTTGAGTTTTTTGATGAAAATAAATGTCTTGGAGTTTTTGGAAGACTGCTTACACTGCTGAATATATAATTTCTGCATTGCAACCTGTGAATCAATTTCTTTGACATTGGTATGTGTAGTGAAGGACTGTTGTAAAGTAGGGAATAAATTCATTTTATGTGTTTTCTTTTAAAAAAGGTTGTATTATTTCAGCTGTGTCTGAAACTTGCATGCGGTCTATTTCTTCAGCTTTAAGTATCAGCTGCTCCTTCTGGTGTCTTTAATGGAACGGATGTCACGGTATAGCTGCAGGATATCTATCTGGTAACAGTTTGTTAGCTTTGGTATATGAGATCATTTGTTTGGCAGCTGGTACTAGTGATTCCTTTGGTCATAGTGCTGAAATGCTTGGTGAGATCCTACTCGCTAAGCATTATTTCACAGCATTTATTACCAGCCTGGCAATGTTCCACCTTCTGAAAAAGGAAAGAAAGCAGTAGTGAGCTTGGAGTCTGCTTGTATGACAGTTTGTTCAAATGAAACACTCCTCGGAATGTTCTTGTGACCTAATTGGGTTTTTTCTTGAGTTTCTTGCAGTTTTGTAGAGATCCACACAGCAATAACCCTACTGAGCACACATGTACATCTTCATACATGGAAATAACCTTAAACATCTGACTGTAAACCCTTGGAAAAATATTTGAAAGAAAAATCACTGTTTTATATCCTTGTATGCTTCAAAAAATATTTGAAAGAAAATCCCTGTTTTATATGCTGTAAAAGGGCAATCCAGCCCAGAGCCAGATCTGAGCATGGGGGCAGGAGAGGTCAAAGAGCAGATCTAAACCATACACCATGTCACAGACAGCTGAAGGTGAGCCTTAGGCCGCAGTATTACACCTTTGTGCTGGTGTTAGTCTTTCATCCATAAAGTAAGCTAAAGAATAAGTTCTGCAGAAAGAGATTTATTACAGTCTTACTCAAAAAAACAGCTTAGAGAGGAAGCAATTGAAAGAATGGTCTTTTGACATGGAAACCACACTTCTAGCCTGGGGCTTTTTTGAAGGCAAATAAGCCCCAAGTCCTCTGGTTTTGAGCATTGCAGGAACTAAGGCCATTCTTCTTCATTAGTTGTTTGGATTTCCCCTCCCCTAAACACTGCTGTCACTGAACAGCCTCTTGGTTTCCTGTAGCTTTGCTCTGAGTCTAACTCCATCTCTTTTAAAGTTGCAAGAAGACACCCTGGTTTTTGTTTTGGTTTTTTTCTTTGCCACAAATGACAAAAAAATGTGTGGAAGTACACAAGCTACTCAGTGTCCTAGAGGGATGGATATTATTGGTTGTTTAATTGGTTATTTAATTCCATGAAAAGATGCATTATTGCCTGACAGTCAAAAATGGGTTTTGCTTGTAGGTGATCTTATTTCTCATTTACAAGTAACTTATCTGTGGAGCTCCCTGCATTGATTCTTAAATTGGTGTGCAGCTGGATAGTAGATGCTGGATTCCTTATATGCTTAGTGGAAAGTATTAGGGGAATAGTAGCAGCAGAAAGCCTTGGAGGTACCTTTCCTTGTTGGTGGCACAACTTAAAGCAGGAAACTGCAATTTAACACAGTGATGCTAATGCTGTAAGAGAATATCTGTGGACATAAATAGCTTGATGTGAATGAGAAAATAAAGCTGCTTGGGGCTGAAAAATGTGAACAAGCATTCATAAAAGCTGAATTTGTGGAGAAACATTTTAAAAACTGATGCAGAGCTTCTTTGCCAGTAGAGGCTGGCTTCATGTACACTTACATAAACTTTGTAACTTTTCTTATGTAAACTAAGTTCAAGTTGCTAAATAGCTTTCTTAAATTAAGGGGAAAGGAAGATGGAAGAGTTTTGACAAAAATGTTTTAGTCACTAGCCATCATGTCATCCCACTTTGACGTTGTGGGATGTAGGTATTTCCAACGCATGGTGGTGGCCTTCAGCTGTTACTTTGGTCTGAACAGTGAGTAACAGCAGACCAAATGCCCTGAGAGTAGATGTGACAAAGTAGCTAGGGTCAGGGGGGACAGAAAGTGGAGCAATTTTTCTCATACAGATAATCCCTTATTTTGACATTTCCATGTTATTGAAGTTGCAGAGGACTTTCTTTGCAAAGAAAATTCTTTGGATTAATACTCACTATATGTGCTATAAACCTTGGTGATTTACTTGTTCCTTTAAGAATTCCTTCTGACACTAACAATCATGTACTTCCATCATGTACTTTGCACCTTAGTGATGTTCATGGACAGCTTCTGAAGAGTAAATTCAGATTTGGAGTCATGTGTTTTATATTTGTCAAGAGTTCCTTCTGAGTGCACCCTTGGTTAAGGACACACTGTTGTCTTGTATGCAGCTTAGATGAAGCATTGAAAGAAGAATGTTCTTAGGCTGTCCTAATTACCAGTATTTGCTGTGTGAAGGTTTCCATGGGTACACTTCTTAGGCAAAAGATGAGAAATGCAATTCTGTAGGGTGGTGGTTAAGAGGCTTGCTGGAAAGAATAAGCAGGAAAGTAAGGACTTAGTATGGGGTGCTCATTTGAAGACAGCAAATATCTGTCTGCATTTTTCCCGTGTGCTTCCTGTCATAGTGTCAGATTACTGCTTATCTGACTAACAGGCATGGACACGGCAGTTCACCTTTGCCTGTCGTGAATCAGCTCCTCTGTGTGTGCTCTGCCTACGCTGCTTCTTAATCTTCATGCGCAGGTTCTTCTCTGTTCTGCTCTCTCCCCACTTTAACAGTCCCTTTCTCAAATAATTCGCCCTGTTTGTCTGGGTTTGTCACTCGAATACCTTGGTAATGTCATGGTTTAATGTGCAAGGCTGAGGTCACAAGACAAGCTCCTATGCAGGCTACAAGGTGAAGTGTTCTGAGGCACTGAGAAGATGAGCTTAGCGGTTCTGGCAGCAGTGCTTGTGTCTTCCCCACATCCATTGGGGCAAGTGCAGGTGCATTTACCTGACCAGCAGCTGAAATACCTGTGCAGTCAGCACACTTCTCATATTAGTGAGATTCTTAGAATTGTACTGATAAATGGGCATCGGGGACTTCACATCACACTTGCTACTGTTAAAACTGAGTCATGATTCTGCTTCCATGGACTGTGCTGAAGTGAAACTTGAGCTGTGTGTGATGTAATTACTGAATCAGTATGGAGCTTTCTCTGCAGGATGCTCTCACTTCAGTGCGATACAGCTCAACTTTTCTCCTCGAAGGTGTTCAGTGAAATTTTAGATGTGCTAATGAAATCAGCTGTATTAAGTAAACAATTGACAATATTTATTTCTCTAATAGAGGTGCTAGCAGTCTGAATTTGGTATTAGCACTTTCAAATTAGAAATCTGAACACAGTAGTACTTAATTTTTTATAATGTAATTGGGAATTTTCTTACAATAACAACTCGGGTTTTGTTTTCACTGAGTTTACTAACCTTTATGAAAGAAAACAGACTCGAATAAACTCAGTGCTCTGAATTTCTCTGCAGAGTATTTTGTACTGAATTGTGAATCTGGATGTTATCCAACACCTGAAATTGCTCAGCTCTTGGGCTTGGGTTTGTTAATGCACAGAGTACAGAGATCTATACAGAAATCTGTTAATCCAGGAGTACAGAAAATCTGACCAGAGTACATTAGATAAAGTTTTTGAAGGAAACCCCAGAAAGAAGGCTGTACAAATTCTTGAATACATAGTTTTGAGCAAGTCATTCTTAACTTATTAATATTATTTCACTGAATGGGGATAATTTTACAGAATGTAAGATAATGTTGTAATGTTAAAACTCACTGTGGTCTGGAAGACAGTTATTGAAATTTGTTGAAATCTGCAATTCGCAGAAATTTGTTTATGTTCAGACAAATTTTTGTTGTATCTTCTGTTTTTCTATGGGGGCTTGTCCATGAGCTTGTCCAACTATTGCTAAACAGTTGAATGCTTGTCACATTTTCTTGCCTTTCCTTTTACATTCCCCCAAAATGACCTTTTAAAATCTTCACACTTAACACCTGCTCTCTAACTTGCACTCTAAAATGGATCGTACTTTTTAGGACAAATTGTACTATAGGAAATACCATGAGTCTTTTGTTTCTGAAGTGTCCTGTCTTGTTTAACAGCTTGGGTTGAACAAGGTGGGCGGAGACCTATGAGGCTGCTGCGAAGGAAGGTGCAGGTGTGAGGAAGAAGAAATTTGATGCAGAAACCATTTTGCTCAGCTGTGGAGCAGCAGGGTTAGTCCATGCATGTGCAGGCTTGGTCTTGGTGAATGGCTCCAATGTTACAAGATGCTACTGCATTCTCCACTTCTGTGCTGGAATTGGGTATTGGCTGGACATTTGTCACTTCCACAGTAGCGTTGATAGAACAGTGTTGAAGCCCTCTCAGTCGTGTCTGTGTAAAGGTCAGTGATAGAACCAGCTCTTCTTACAGTAGTCTGGGATAAGCTGTCACACCATGCAGGAATGGTTATGGAGGGCTGATCCTCAGCTGTGTTGAGTAGGCTGGAATAAAGAACAGGGATTTGGTGGCCACTTCAGTTCACTTAGCAGACAGCCATAGTGACATGCATCTTAGCTCCTGCTTGGTCTTGGCTTTTAGCCTGGAGGAAGGTTGCTCTCTGTGTTAGCCACTTGAAACAGCTTCAGCAGTGCAACCTCTGCCCTCCCAACTGTTAAAAGCGTTTCTAGATCACATCAAGTTAAAGAGTTGGAAAAATTAACCCTCTCTCCTTACAAAGGTATTTATGAGATTTGCCTGTGCATATAAATCATGCTTACAAAGCACTAAAATGATTTCAGACAAAATTCTGGCTTAAGGAGTGGGTGAGTAATACCTAATGACTTTGGTACTTGGGAGACTTGGGGATATATGTCAGTCACCTCCTGTGGACTAGATCACAGTACAGTTGAGTTCAAAAAAGTTCTGGTACTAAATTTCTTGTGTTCAGAAGTTCCTGTAAGCAGTCTTACAAACAGGGATATGTTTGGGAGTGCTTTGGAATGGAACTAGGGAAATAACATATTTGAAAATAGCTATTTCTGTTTGTCACTTTATTGTAGCAGTTGGTGGAAATGCTGTAGAATGCTTATGTGGAACTGGATGGGATAATGGATGCAGGGATAGGTATGCAAAGAAGATGAAAATGCAAACAGAACAACGTATTTTTTAATGTATGTGGGTTTTTTTTAAACAATCAGTCAACTCAGTGAACCCATGTGCACATTGATAATGCATCTGTCCAATTTCTTTGTTTTTAAGCAAAGCACATCTGTGTGGAGTGGCAAAGGTGACTTGAAACTCCGAATTATACTTTGTTTAGTGCTTAAAGAAATAATTCTGTATTTGTATTAAAATGTATTAGCATGTGAACTAGAAATCTAATTGAAATTTGAATTGATTTTGGCTTTTTGTTTGCGTTACTGAATCACTAGAAGTTGACTATAGTCTTCGTTAGAGTTGTATCCTTGATCCCTGTTTTGACAGACAGTGAAAAGAGTTTTGTTTTCATTGAAATGAAGTTATCCTGAATCTGTAGCTGTTAGGATGGCTTCTAGTGAGTCTGTTCTGGTAGACTTCATCTCAGGAGTAACTCAGGTCTGTTATGAAGGATTTTCTTGTATACTGTTTTTCTGGAGAACACTAAAGGAGCTTGACCAATTTCTTACCTTCTCATGAGGAGAAAGGTTTCTAATTTGTCTAAAGAATTGCTACGTAAGCTTGCTGACTAAAATTTGTTTGCATCTATGAATGTGCAAATCATTCTTATTGCAGGACAAGGATGCAACTGAATTTTCTGTGTGATTTTTATTTTTTTTGCTCATATATTTCAGGAGTGATGGACTGATACTTGGCAGCCAAATGCTAGCATGCTACTGGGTGTGGTCAGCTGTAATGACGTACAAACCTGACTGGATAAACTTCTAAGTCTACTGTAATACCAGTGTTTTTGAGAAAATGTTTGGGATCCTATGTGAGTAGTTTAGAGTGGTTGTCCTCCTTTAAGGAGGAGAGTCTGTTTCATAACTTAATGACTATTTATACATTCAAAGTCCTACGCAATTGGTGGTAAGCAGAACGTAAGTCTTTAGCATAGTGGCTTGCAGCAAGGGTAGGTTTGCCCATGCCAGTCAGCTGCAGGACTGTGTTTTGTTCAGTTGGTTTTGTCTGTAGTCTTTTTCACTGAGAAGGTATATGGTACATGGTGGGAGTGATTTAATTACCATGATCTTCTGCACATGGTCCCAAGGCATGGTTCCTCCATCCTTTTCCAGTGAAACTTGAAAATAAATCTGTCTAAGCCTTCAAGATTCAATTCTAGTTACTAGAAAGCTACTTTCTGTGCTATCTGCAACAGAGAGTTAAAGAAAGTGTTTTGGATGGAATAGACAAATTATCATAACAACAAGAGAAGCAAAACATATTTTTGGCTATAACTAGTGAAAAATGCCGGATCTGATGTTATATCCGTCCATGTTATCACTTCATTCAATCTAAGTCAGGATTTCCTGGCATTCATCTAGACCAAGGCAATGGACCTTGCTGTTCATGCTGTAGCAACTTTTGGGTGATCAAGCATGGCTACTTGTGTATGTGTTCTTTCCCATATTCTTGCCAGTTGAGTAAATCAGTACTTTCTCATAAATATTCAGCTTAGTTTTTCTTCCTTCCCTTCCTAGTTATTGCAGACTAACTTTTCAGTTGCCATCTCTGTTTTAGAAGGATCAAAACACATCTTGTTCTTACAACAGTTTAACATAACCATTTACAGTGGTCTTAGCAATATTGTGTTAGCTGGTCAAACAAACTGGGCTGCTTCAGCTCTCAGCCACATCTGGTATCTCTTCATAGAATAGGAATTTAGGAGGTAAACTTCAATTTCTTTTTTTCTAAGTGAAGTGATACTGCTGAGTTTGTGCTTTTGGGTTAGATGAAGCTGACCCCTTGTGAAGCAGTTTCCCTTGGAAGAGGGGCATGGGGTCCCTGGGTAGCACTTGCCTCTAGCCCTCCTTGAGAGTGTTCTTTTGTACAGTGGGAGTGCGTGTTCAGAACAATGATGAGAAATGGGGATTTGCAATCTTTCTGTGCCCCTGGAGAGAGTACCCTAAACTTCTGTCTGTAAAGCTTGAGAAAGTGCCACATCCTCTGTAGTCCACAAAGCCCTCTTGTGAATGTAGCCTTTTCATAGTAGAAGTGGTGGAGATTTGTAAAGAAATGGTTGCTTTTAACATGCGGGTGTTTTTAGCTACTTGGAGTGAAGGTGTTTGTGTGTGTTACAGCAGAAAAAATATTTTTCATTTAGCTAGAAAAAGACTGGGGGGAATGTTAAGCACCAGGCATTGTTTATCTCTGTCTCTATGTATTTACTCACGTCCAATAAACGACATTTCTCTGAGTATTTTTTTTTTTCATATTCTGAAATTAATCCTTTGAACAGAGGTTTGAAAGCTGTATACAGACTCTTTCTTAAATAAAAAGAATAAAACATAGACAATAGGGCTTTATAGAGGAGGGAGAAGGAACAGGAAAGAGCAGGCAACCAAACCCATGCCTCAGGATACCAGCCCTAAGGTGTGGTGATGTCTGTCTTGGCCTGCTCACTTATGTAGGAGATACTGAGGTCTGAGATCTGTCAGCACTTTTATACAGTATTGCAACAGAGTAAGAGGTAGTACAGTGTTATAAACACCACATTCTGCCTCGCATTCTTGCTCAAAATTCTCTTCAGATGTACAATGTGTAGTTCTCCCTTATGTTCAAGAAAAGGTGGGGAAAGGCAGAGGCAAGATAAAGGATTTCTCTTAATCTCATTTTCTGGCAGAGGCAGTTCCCAGACGTGCCTTGGCAGTGTCTGTATTTAGTAGCTGTGTTCCTGGCCGCTGGCCCAGTCACATGGCGCGGCTGGAACAAGTGACACGGGAATGATGCACTAGCAGGGAGCCAGCGCTGCGTGCCGCAGGAGGTGCGCTGTTCTGGCCCGCCCGGCCACGCCGCAGAGACGCCGGACCCAGCGCTGCTTGCTCCCGGATGGCCGCTGCTGCTTGGCTCCAGTGAAAGCTGGAAGCTGGGTATTGCAGGTGCCTTGAAAAAATAAACAGGGAAAGAAGTGGAGTCAAATCCTAGAGAGTGTTAAATTACAAGCACATTTGCAGTTCTTTGAAATGATAAAAGATCATCGCTCTGAAACAGCTTCTGCAAAATACTTGACTTACTTTGGGTCAGCTGAGCTCTCCTGACTGAAGCTATGGAGATGGTGGCAGAAAGTGGGATGGAAAGGGGAAAGTTGTTTAAAACTAAGCATGGCTTTCTCTGTGGAGAAAAGAACTAGGTGGTGGACATAGGGTGCTAACCTTACTGCAGACTTTTTACCTTTCTTTGTTTAAAGACCTAGTTTAACAAAACCCACACTTTTCTTAATGGTAAAATGCAATTAAACGCATGCCTTTTTTCATGCAATTACAAGCCTTTAGCTCTTCTCTTTGCTAATGAGGAACTCCACTTCTGGAGCTAGCAACTGAGAGCACTGTCTCTGTGCTATTTGTGGTCCTGATTCAAACAATATACTGCTGGGTGTTTTCTTTGATTAGGGTTTTGTTTTATTGTGGGTTTTATTTTTTTTATTTCTACATTATGACTGAGATACTCTGTGAAAGCTACCTCCCAAACTTCAGACTTGTAGATAAGCCGGTGAACAGAGATTGCTGATATCTTAGAGAAGCTGAGTTGTGATGCAGTGATTTAATGGGCTGCTCTTTATGGTTGTGGAAAGCTGATGTGTGCACTTCATGGTGACTCCAGCTTGCATAGATCTGTTTGTTAACCTCTATCAGCAGTGTGTGTGTGTCTCGTCATTTTTTGTGCATGCCTGTGATGGTATTGCTTTGTAGCAACAAAGATGATGAAAATATGCTTCCAGCCGTACAAGAATCCAGTATATTGTCCTTTCCTAAGCAGGGAATCTATGGAATTCTAACTTTTCAATGAACAAATATATCCAATATTGTTTTGGATAGAAGAACATATAGAATTATCCTCCAAAAAAAAGTGACTCCCCTGTACAGTGATTTGATACCGAGAACTTGATTTTTCTCCACCTGAACTATTTCTTCAGGAAAATGTGTCTTGAGAGAGAGCAGTGCTCCAAATAATACCTTCCTTCACTTGTTGAGTGACTAATCTGCAATGTATCCTGCCTAACTTGTGTGAAACTAGTAACTATGTATCATGCTAGGACAAGGTAGTTCATCTGAGGTTAATAGAGCTTTGCCGTATGAGGACTACTTTAAGTCAATGTGGAAAAGGAATGTGGTGTGGCATCGGCACAACTCTTCCATATCTGAGGTTTTAGAAAGAGAAGAAACAATGCAGGGTAAATTATTCAAATTAGGAGGGAGGATAGGAACTTATATCTTCCACATAAGCTATTCAATGGATTAAAAGAGGGAAAAATCATAATTAAGCAATCCAAAAGAGATTCCACTTCATCTTTAAATATGTATTTTGGCACTAATCCTGAATGTCTGGGTCTAGGCATTTTTTGTGTATCAATTTTGCTAAGTGTGTGTTTTGCAAAAACAAATGCTCACTGAAACAGCAGGTACGATTCAAACCTTTTTTTTTTTTTTAAAGCTTCTCTAGGTGCTTCTAATAGCTGTTTGGAAAATAAAACCTTGCATGGGTCTCTGAAAATATTCTCTTAGACTTGAAAACAGTGCTTAAGTTTTAGTGGACAGCTGTAACTTATACAGAAAATTATTCTTAACTACATCACATACATTTATTTCCTCTTTCCCCCACCCCGAATTCTCTTGCTAAAGTGTTACCTTGAGTTGAAATCATCTAGGCAAATGTCTTGCAGTGAAGATGAAGGACAGGAAATGACCTACAAACAGAGCAGGTGACATGCTGTCACATAGCCTAGAAAAAGAGGGATTAAATTCTGCTTCACAGAGGATTACACCTGCAGAGCTTCTTTCTTCCATTTTCTGTGTTATCTGCTTTATGGACTGTGTGTGTTTTCCATGTGTGGATTTATGTATTATTTTGTTGTTGTTTAGAAACTGTTCTGTGGATTTGCAACGTTAATTCCCCAGGTACTTTAGGATTTGTATTATTCTACAGATGATTGCATTTACAGATGAGGCAGTGTTGTGAAGCACATCTATTTAGTGAGCTTACAGGAGTTTCTTGTTCTAATATCTGATGTGAATTTGATAGTTTGATCAATGTTCCAGAATTTTGGTTTGTTTGGGGAAAAGATTGTACAGAAGTGAAGGCTATCATCTCCTGATCTTAGTCCAAGTGTATTATTTCACTTATGTCATTCACATTTCAAAGATGACTGGTAACACTGGTGTTCAAAGTAGTCTTCCTCAGTGAAGTGAGGGCTAGAGTTGTCCTTTCCTAGATCCTTTAAATCACTTGAGAACAGACCAAAGATTTCACTTGTTTGCCGCGTGGGAGGAGGAGTGATTGTGATTCAGTACTTGTCACTTCTCTGAGGATTGGAACTGTTTTTTAACTACTATAGGTTTCACTCAGCAACAGAGCAAGTTGTTCAACCTAACCTTGCTCTAGTTTTTTGCTTCACTTCTGTCCAGTTTTTAGAGGTTGGGGTTAACTGTGATTACAAAGCTATTTTAAGGGTGCTGTGCTATTTAGCAGGTAGCACGTAGCACTGGGTTTTGAAATCTTGCTTCTAACTGTACTGCTGGCCTGGTTGACCATTAACAAAGTTATTTTCCCTTTTTAACCTGGAAGGGAAATTGCAGTAGGGCTGTTATCTTATAAAATGTCTAAAATTTTACTGATGGGGAGAAAGCTCATCGTAATTCATGAGAGACATGAATTATGAGCAGATATGTCTGGATAACTTTTTTTAAAGCAAAGATGGGGAAGAGAACTTTGTTCTGCAGTAGGATTACCAGAGCCTGACAGAACATCCTGCGTGCAGCTTTGGTCACTGCAATACAAAAAAGATATTTAAGCTATCAGAGAGTGCCCAAAGGAGGACAACAAAGACGGTGAAGAGCCTTGGGAAGAAGCCGTGTGAGGAATGGCTGGGGCCACTCAGTTTGTTGAGACTGAGGGGAGACCTCATTGCAGTTACAACTTCCTCATGAGGGGAAGAAGAGGGGCAGGTGCTGATTTTTGTCTGTGGTGGCAGTGACAGGACCCAAGGGAATGGCCTGAAGTTGTGCCACGGAGGTATAGGTTGCATATTAGAAAAAAAGTTACTCACCTTGAGGGTGTTTGGGCTCTCAAACAGCCTCCCCAGGGAAGTGGTCACAGCATCAATCCTGACAGAGTTCGAGAAGGGTTTGGACAACACTTTGGGGCATAAGTGTGACCCTTGAGGATGCTCCTATGCAGGCCCATGAGTTGAACTCGATGATGTTCTGTCTATTGTGATCTGATTCCTTTGTTCTGTTCAAAAACCTAAATTTAATTGATCAGGAGTATTTTATTAAATATTTTTGTCATCAGTGTTGACATTGAATTATTTTAGGAGGCACATGACTATAAATTCTCATCAAGGAACTTGAAGTTGCAACAAACCTTTTTTCATTGTTTTCCTTGATATTTTTTGAAAAATGCTTTTCAAAGTACTAGTGTCAAGTTCTTGTCCAAGTATAAGTAGTATTTATCCTTAGAAATAAAAGCATTGCAGTGCTTTATAGAATATCTAGTATGTTTCTTGGTGTTGGTAGTTGGGTTTTTTAAACTGATAACCATATGGCAATGATGACAGATTCTTACTTGCTCCTAAGCTATATGAGGTTGCTAGGGGTTGTCAGATGACACTTGCTCACATGAGGGCCATTAACAGGGTGTTGTAGCCAGTGTTAGAACAACCTTGCAACTAAGGGCGAGTCACTGCAAAAGCAACTATGCCTTTTTTTTTTTTTTTTTAAAGAGGCCATATGGTTCAGTCTTGTGACTACATAATTGCCAGCTACCTAAATCACATACCAGGAAACAAACATAGCTAAAGTCAATATTAGCTGTTGTATCTGCTACAGCTTTGCACCAGGCTTAGTAGGAAAACCTCTGACAGCAGCAAGAGCAAGTCCACGATGGCTCCTGAAACCTGAAAGTCATGTCTGTTCTGTCTGGAGTAATTGCAGGAGTACATTAGCTACAGCTGTCCTTTTGTATTAATGGCTTACAGAATATATGAAGATTGCTTTGCCTTTTTTTCCCCTAACTGGAAATTCAGCAGACTGTATTCCTTTGTAGGGAAGAAAGCTGATGGTAAATTACCATTGTTAATGGTTGATCGATAGTGAAGAAACTTGCTTGAGGCTGTTTTTCTTCAGCAGGTATTTAGTTTCTTTGAGGGAGCTTTACAAGAGGATTTGTAGCTAAGAAAATGTGTGGGGGTACACCAAAAACTGCAGATGGCACTGGGGGACAAATAGAAAGAACGAGAAACAACAATGATGTACCACTTGGAAATAATCTCTCTTGTACCAAATTGGATGAAAGAATTAGAAAGTCTTTGAGAGACGAAAGTGTCAGCTGTGCCAACAAAGTGACTAGACTGCTGCAAAACAGGTATGCATGTAACTTTTTTGATGTATATGATTTTTGACAAAGGACATTTTAATGCAACTCTAGATTTATAATCATGTGCCTGAAAGGCTACTTTGTAAAGAATTGAAAAAGTTCTGTTAGAAGCTTATTCTTGATGATGATGATGACTGAAACTCCAGAAAGTCTTTCCTGTTTGAAACTGAACTGACATTCTTGACTCTGATGTGTAAGATTTATGTATATGCAAACTGAGGCATAAAGGGTAATTGCCTTTGTTTTCAATTAAGGTTAAATAATCTTACCTTCTCTTTCTAGTTTCCTAATTAGTTTCCCTTCTTTTACTTTTTTTGCCACCTCCGTTAGTGGGTCAAGTACTAACAGTGTGCGGAGCTGACAGGAGGGAATGCTGTGAAGTGGGGGAAGAGCAGAGAGGGGAACCCTCTGCTTTACTTGTAAATTACCTCTAATTTGAGCATTACATCAGGGTAATCTGAAGTGGGAATAGTATTTATTTAACTTTTGTGTTGCCCTTTTCAGACATGTGCCAGCATGTCTCCAGTGTCTGACTCTTTATCACTATGTAGCTGCGTTGAAAATACGGTTCAGGGTGGCTTTTTCCAAGTTCTAGCACCCAGGGGTGTTAGAATTAGTATTCTACATTCAGGATTGGTGGCCTAAGAAGCAGAACAATGTAGATAACTATACAGAGATGTTTCAGTCTGTTTGTTTCTCTAGCCTGTAGATGTTGCACTGAAGCAGTGAGGGGTTAGTCACTCTCAAAAACAGCTTAAGGTCAACTGAAGTAGTTTTTGAATATAAACGAATAGGTCACTCTTCAGTTATTGCATGCATGCTGATAATTATAAAGGTGAAGCAAAAGCTTTCTTTGTAAACATTAGAGTTTGGAGATCTATATTAACTGAAAGTATTTATTCAGGGCAGAATGAGGCAAATTTTTTGTGATTTTTTTTTCCAAGGACAAACAAGTCTGCTTTCCCCCAAGTAAGAGAGATCTTGCCTCCATGTCTCATAACTGTAATTGAAAATATGTTGAACAAGCCTAAGGAAAGTAGCTTATATGCATGTGTAGGAGAAAATAAAGCAAGCTTAAGCTTCTCTGGGGACTAAACTTTTCAGGATATCTCTAAGCTGCTCCAAACTTGTGGATTTCTTTTTAAAAAAAAATCCATAGCATTTTAATATCTCTAGTAGACCTGGTTCTACTGTTCTATGAACACAGACAGCTTGCTTTGGTTTATTTATTTAGACTTGAAGATGTTTATTAGTTCTAGCATCTTCCAGATACAATAAAGATACAGTCTGAAGATGAGGTTAGGTAAGCTGACCTGCTCAAACAGACTGATGGTGTTGAAGGAGCCACTTCTTCCTTTGATTTTTGGCATTATGCTCCTGTCCTTGTTCTCCTCGTTCTGGCCATGGCCTTTCAAGTCCTTTTGGAACTGGTTCCCCTAAGGGAGTCAGCTCACTAAGCAGACAGAGAACTGACTTGTGAACAAGAAAACTCAACATCCCAACTAGCCTCAATACTTACTTGGAATATATTGGGAACATTTTCTTTGTGCCCTTTCTAAAGGTATATAGTTCCATAGACGTAGTGAGTTAGTGTAAGTTGTGCTGCCACCAAGAGGTGCAGGTTCCATTGCCTTCTACTTCTTCCTCATGTTTCTGATCCACTTTCACGTGATTGGACAGACTTCTGTTGCTGCAGAGAATTCAGTTTATGGGAGGGTCCAACAATTACCAGAGCAGACACAAGTAACAGGGAGGGTCACATAGTTATAAAAAGAGGTGAAAGGATATGTGGGGCTCTTACTTCTGTGGTCAAATAAGAGAACATGCTCCGTCAGAAGAGCCACATTTAACCTGAAATGTGAATATATACACAAGATCATATTAATTCAGTTAATTCAGCTGATTTTTAAGAATATGCAGGACATGGCATTGCTAAATAGCAATAAGCTGATATATAGATAAGGAAGTAACATTTTGGGGTTTTGGGTTTTATGCATGTGAAAACAGAGCTGACCAATGAGTCTGCGTACTGTCTGTATTCTTCAACACTGCTTTTAGATGATTGAATACGCCTGCTGTCCCTGTTTTGGGGTAACTGTTCCATAACCTCGCTTAAACAATAAAGGGTGGAAGTACTGTAAGCAGTGCTCATCAGCTTTTGTGATGGGCATAAGCATCACGGACATCTGACTAGTCTTGGACCTGCTGCTGGATTCCATATGGAAGTAATAAGACTACATGGACTTGTATGCCTGTATAAATTGCCTTTAGATATGCTTGGTGTTATCAAATGAGGATCCCATCTGTAAGGGTAGGTCTGCTGCAGGAACTGCATCTGTTAGCAATGGCATCATTAAAACATAAGTTTGCTATTTGGTTAAAACTATAAGAAGCGTTATCTGAAATTAGTTCCCTAGATTTGGTTTGCTAGTCACATAAAGCTCTGTATGATAGATTTTATGCGATTTCTTAGCTTGTTGCTTGCTGTCTGGTACTAGAGAATCTGTTTGTAGTTCTGGCAGATTGCAGCAATCTTTAGTTCTAACATGTTGTGTGGAAAAGGCTGTTAAGTTGGCTTCTACTTAAACATGAAATCCAGTTCCAGTCTTATACAGAAGTCAGCACTGCATTAACAATATGAAGTTTGCTTTAGTGCATAATGAGGGAGTTCATTTGTTCATGAGGAAACCTGAATTCATGCAACCCAGCCTGCATGCAAACCTGCATCGGTGGGCAGATGCAGGGCTAGATTGGCTCAATCTGTGTCTGAAATCAATCTTTCTCACTTTAGACTTGAAAGCCTGTGGTCTGAAGTATGGATGCTGCTGTGCCAGTCATGGAGATAAATAAGGCTTTGCTCTTGCATAGAACTTAAGCTAAAGCCATAGAGATATAACTTTTCTTTGTTTTTATAGGAAGGAAAGACATGCAGCCTTTTTAAGAAAACAGTGTATTTACTTCAGGTTGTATGTTGCAGCAAGTAACTAAACAGTTAGCTGTGTAACTGAACAGATATTGGGCTATCTGGTACTGAAGAGTATCAGATTCATGTGGCATACTAGGATGAAGTGGATTGGTGGCTCTGACTTCTCTTGCATTCAGTGTAACTGGATTTTGTAATAGCATTGCACAGGCTGAGAAACAAGTAACAGACGTCTTAAACAGATGGTGTAGCTGCAGCTCTCTGTGTAAGCAAGGTGTGTAGGCTCTTTGTTGGGCAACTATCAACAACGGTATCAGGTCTGGTCTCATGCAGGTTAATGTAATGCTGTGACTGCCTTTGAAAGGGAAGGCTTGAAGAGAAATCTGCCTGGCACTTTCAGCAGTTCTGGAGGCAACGTTATGTACACATCAAGAAGTTTCCTCACTGTGGATGGCAAAACGGCCTTTAGCAGCATTCCATGGTGGGAAACCTGTCATATTATGTACATACAGCATACTTGTATCAGAGCAGCTTACAGTGGAGATATCTATCTGGCTTATTCTGTCCCAAGATGTTTAAAAATAGACCTCCCAATTGAGGTCTTTCAGGTTTGAAAAAGATGCCTATTTAGGCTTATTTTTTTTCTTTTAGCTACGTAGAAAGACCGCAAAGAAGAAATTAAGCTGGCTTTATTTAAAATTATTTTAAAATCACAAGTCTGCAAGTGTACTTCTAAAGCAGTTATCCTGACTCTAGCAGGACAGGATTTGATAGTGTTTACCTCACTGTTGATTTATGGGTGTTGACAGAGCATGGAATAAAAGAAATAGCTTCATAAATTCTAGTCTTCCATCTTTATAGGGGTTTTATGCTCTTCTCTCTATTATCTACCTTCCATTTCTATAAAACACAGTTTGGGGAAATTCTTAAATGAAACCTCTTTTTGGGTGGAAGATGAGTGTGGCCTTGACTGAAGTCTGAAGTTATGCAGTTTGTTAAACCAACATTGCTATTAATAACAGTTGTACTCTCACCCCCCAGGTGCAGTCCATCCAGGTCAGGGCTGGGGCAATGTGGCCAAGCATCAGTGTTCTGTGGCACTGCTTTATGCAGTAGTAGGTTTTTTCCATTGATTTCAGCTTGTTAGCTGCATAACCCGAAAAGTGTTTTCTGTAGCTGAAGCTGAGGCCAAGCAAATCTCTGTGCTCTGATGTGCAGACTGACTCCTTTTTAAATTAGGAAATGAGATTTCTTGTCACTGCCACAATGATCAGTTTGGCTTCTCAGTCCCTGTGGTAGTGCAGTGAGGCAGGGCGTGTGCCATGTTGCATCTCTGGAGAATGGGCAGATTCTGGCTTGAGAGAATTGTTTTGCTTCAGGTTGAAGTTCAGGTATCTTGGTTTCATGTACTAAATGATTTTCATTGTAGCTGGAGATCAGGTCTCAGTAATTGATGGCTGCTCTGTAATCCCTGAAGTATCTTAGAAAATGGGGAAGAAAAATGGGACAACATAAACCTTGTCTATCAGTTACAAGACAAAATTTGGGAAAATCTTAACTTACATTGTCAGGAATAGGTCAAAAGGTTTGTGTTGTTTAGAGAAGGAAGAGAGAGGGTGTAAGCCTTGTGCTTTTGAGAGACTGCAGTAGAGAGGATGGTAATCCATTGTGGTTTATTGCCACTGGGAGTATTGCATAAAATAGTACACATACCTTATAAGGATGATCCAGGCTGTGTACAGAAAAGAGAATAATAGTAGTTAAGGCCTGGAGCAGATTGCTGAGACTAAGTTTTTTGTTCTCTTTCTGGAAAATCTTGGAAGAAGATTGGATGAAAATTGGTCTGGCTGTGCTTGCCTTTGTCAGTGACACTGAGCTTAGACAATCCTTTGGAGTTCTTTTTCCTTGGAGCTATGTGATTTGCAGCCTGGATTCTGTAAATGCTAAGTAAAATACGTATTTGCCTAATACTTGTTTCTTCACTTAAATGAACCTGCAAAGTAAACACACTATTGTAATATCTTGTGTTTCTAATCCATAGCTGGTCCTCTTCGGAGTTCGACTTGAATGAAATCCGCCTGATAGTGTACCAAGACTGTGAGAGGAGAGGCAGACAGGTCTTATTTGATTCCAAAGCAGTCCGCAAAATTGATGAAGCTGTGGTTCAGGTATGAAATGTTAATTTTGCTGTTGTCCTACTGCTCTTCTGTTTTCCTTTCCAAAAGCAGTTCGTCTAATAGGACAGTGTCAATTCCTTAATCTTGTGATCTTTCACTGTGATAGCTGCAGCAAGGATCATTACAACAAGCTTATGAACATATCTGGTATTTGTAATGTAAATATGGTATTCAAACATAACAACTTAATCCAGATTTGCTTTCAGGCAGAGAAATCTATTTACCTTTAAACTGAGTGTTTCTTCAGCCTTTCTATTGTTGACTGGGTTTGCTTTTTGTTGTTAGCCCTGGCTGTGCAATCCATTTCACCATCATATGGTGATCTCCACCACATGTCTAAAGGTGCTTTTTTTCCTTTGGTGTTTGGAGTAGTAAAGCTGTTGTCTTTGTGAATTAGAACAACTCTACTAGCTAACCACATTGTGTTGTGTAAGCATGACATATAGCCATATATGTGGCCATGTAAGTTTTGGTGACACATAGAAGCAAGAGCAGATGCTGTAAAGATGCAACTTGTTTTTGCTTCTCTTCAAGCACACAACTTGTGGAGTAAAGCTTTCAGCAAACTAAGGTTATTTTAAGACCACTAAACCAAGAGTGTTCTCTGTTTTGTGGTGGTTTTGCTTGTTTTTTTCTACTGCCTCTGTGTTTCTCTTCTACATTAAATTATTTCAAATTTTTGTTTATTTTGAAGTTTTTTTTAGAACCAGTAGCTTCAGCTTATTAGACTTACATGGTTTATTGCAGAGCTCTATATATACCTGTATAAGCCATAGAAGAACAGTCACAACTTGTAGAACTTTGTTGCTTTTTAAGCATCTTCGTAACTATCTCTTTTTCAGTCTCACTGTAAATATGCCATTGTGCTGAATCAGTAAGACTGATAAGCATCATCAGCTGATGTCTGATCATCTACTTAAGAGCGTAAATGGGTCAGACTGGTTGTTAATCTTGCTTCCCCTCTTCCCCCACCCCCTGCCCAAAATCAAGGTCATTAACTTAGTATCTTAAAGTTGTTTTAAAACCAACAGCATCTTAGCAAAAAATGCATTTCTGGCTTCATTTAAATACTCAAATTATTCCACTTGCTTAAATACTTTAACCAAAAGTTAACTACAAAATGTCCTATCAGAAACTGTCTATGCAACACTGACATAAACCAGATTATAACCTCCCTCATAACACATGATGCAGGCTATAATCTGTTTTCTAGCCAGACACTCACTAATCTAGGTACCCTTTTAAAACAAAGTACTTTGAATGCCATGCAAACACACAGATGTTAAAAATTATTTTGAATATTTGGTTGTTATCAAACAGCAAAACTAAAACGTGATTCATTTAAAATTAAGGCAAAAATACATTCAAACTCAGTCCTGTTTAAATTGAATTCAAGGAAGCATATGTGTGTATACTGTGTTTTTCTGAAATACAGTAAGGCTTATTCACATTGAATATTCAAATACATTGTTTGTCTCTAATCTGTTAATTCTACCAAATGATGGATTACATCCCTTGTTTTTGCTGGCTGTTCTTCTATTTTAGAAATCCGTTAATCGTTTGGGTAGCAAGAGTTCTATGCAATTTAATTATAGGAATTGGATTGTAAGAAACCTATAAGCTGAGATTTTGTTTACATAAATTTTGGCAAATATTACAAAGAGTAATTCATAACAATTGGGATTGATCTTCCCATGAAACTGAGTAATTACTCCGATTTTACGTGACACTATGAAACCCTATCTGACAGTGTGAATGTGAGAGCAGCTCTCCACTTGCTCTGATGCTGGCATTTAAAAATATTTAAAAACTGATACATATTTTTTGAACCAAATACGAGTATTCCTTATTTCTGTTGCTTTCCTGTAGTTTTAAGAAGATTCTTGCCATGATAGGTTTAGAGATGGGAGTTCTCAGATTTACTTTTTATCACATTGTTCTGTTTTGACATAGAAAATGGCAGACGAGGCTTCTGTGAAGACTTCTGCCAAGAATTGCCAAGCAAGCAATGGGAACAACGTTTCTTCCCATAGTCCTTCTATGAGCTGTATGCAAAATATCAAAGAACAGCTACCTAAGTATCAGGTAATATTTGTTACTTGGTTGCTTTTATTTTTCCATTTTACTGAAGAAGTAAGTTTATTAAAGCCTTTGCTTAGGTGCATTGAATGACTTTGGCCTCTGTTACATTACAGTTTAATCTGAACCTTGAGATATCTACTCTAATCCTTAAAGTGTTGTAGAATAAGAACATGTGTGGGTGAATCTTAACCTTTTAGTCTGTCTTTCACGGAATTGTGAAATATATCTAATAGCATTTTGTCGTAACAAGGTCGTAAGAAGTACTATACTGTTCTCTGTTCATGTCTGCTTATGGTTCAGGCTGAAGAGGCTGTTGAATATGGTATATTAGGAGCCCCTTTAGTCTGTTTTACTACAGCAATGAATTTTACATGCTCTGGTTCTTTCTTAGTAAAAGCATTAGCATTTCACCTAGAAAAATGAAATGTGAAGGATATATAGGTTAAGGTGGGAAAAGAAAATAATTATATTTAACTGGAAGGTGATTTTCTTCAGAATTAACAAATTTCTCTTTGTATTTGCTATTGATGATCAGTCTTAGAAGCAAAATAAGCAACTGATCTGAAGACTGAATTTCTAAGCATAATCACACAAAACATCATTTTCCAATAAAAAATATTTCCAAGAAGCTTTCTACAAGGGCAGGGAAGGTGAATTGACTCCTTTGAATAAGGAAGGCAGTTTATTTTTTGGGAATCCAGACCACAGAATCCAAGTTCTGTTAATATTTACAGCTTTTATCAAACACTGTTATATGGGAATGTTGCTGGACACGGCCATTTCTTTGGAAATGCAGTAAGTCTTTTTTTCTCTCTTGCTTTTGGAGGTCCCCCTGGAACAAGGGTAGCACTGCTCATCTAGTGAGCAAAATGCAGGATTTCTTCCTGCTGTACTTGCCAAACCCACAGTGTTAAACCCACACTGAGTGCACACTGATCTTACTCTGCATGAAAAAGATGAACTTCCTTGTGTTCTCCATTCCGAATGCATTGCTGTGGCACTGTGGTAAGTTGAAATAGTATGCCAAGTTATTTTTGACTTTGCTTTTCCCATCTTCCTGTCTGTGTAGTACACCAGACCAGCCTCCGATGTCAATATGCTGGGAGAAATGATGTTTGGCTCAGTGGCAATGAGTTACAAAGGCTCCACCTTGAAAATTCACTACATACGGTGAGTGTCCTTTTCTGTGATGCACTGTCTTGTCAGGCACTTGGAACTGATGACTCACTGAAATGACTGTTTATCCTTTCAGCTCTCCCCCACAGCTGATGATAAGTAAAGTCTTCTCAGCCAGGGTAGGAAGCTTCAGTGGAAGCAACAATAAGTAAGAACATCTTTTTTTATATATAACTTCTTTCCTTTCCTAGCCAGTGCAGTTGTCTGTCTGTCTTTGTCCTTTTGTAGTTCTGGTGGGAAATCGGGAAGGCAGCTGTGGAGAAGAATTCTCTTAATAGATCCTAGTTAGGCCAGCCAAGTTTTTAATGTAAAAAAAATCTCCAAGTTTGTAGTTCTTAATTTGTCCAGGACATTCAATAAAGTTCAGAGGTTAGGTGCTTAGGACAATCAAAACCTCCATCTCTTCCTGCTGTCAGAAGGGTGAGGAAGGGATGTGCTGAGAATGCTTTGTCCCCATATCCCACTTCTGTTTCCTTCAACAAATATGGTGTTTTGTTGTACCTCCTCCCCAAAATGGGCAAACATGAATAAACTGAATCCTAAATGTCACATAAAGAAGCTTCTAATAATTCAAATATTAAATAAAGAAGCCGGATTCCTTCCAGTTTCAGAAAACTACTTGTCCTTCAATTTGGTTGTAAAGTTAATGTTCAGCCTTCTTTTTTTATAAAATGAACCGAATTCTTAAGCTGATATTAATGCCTATTGATCACATTCTCAAGGAACACTGGCTTCTCCCCCTGTTTTAGCTTGCAAGATAGCTTTGAATGCATCAACCAAGATCCCAGTCTGGGAAAGCTGAGCTCCAATCAGAATGGTTTGGGAACCTGTCGCAGTGGAAGTAATTTAGGTAAATATTTCCAGGTTCTATGTCTTTCTGACAACATGGAGCCATCTGTTCATTCAGTTTTGGCTTTTTTTTTTCCCAGTACATCACCTCCTTGGGTTTTTTTACTTTTTTTTTTACATTTTTTTCTTTTTTTTTTTTCATTCTTTTCCATTTTCTCTACGTTGCTTTTGTTTCCTAGGTGTGTTACAGCTGTGTAGCAGCAAACTGCTGCAGGGTGTGTCTGAAGGAGGTCCCCTCCGGCTCATCCGCAGTGCTTCTTTCTTTGCAGGTTTGTGTGGAATGCCAGCCACAGTGTGACCCATCCATATGCACACACAAATCCACCTCCTTCTGAATCTTTGCAGGACATGCATAATGAGTCTCTAGAAACAGAGGGCTAAAATACTGGCAACAGGTGTATCTGGCATATACTTAAAAATAGGTATTTGGAAAAAATGGCTAAATACCGTATTTAATTTTAAAGGTATTTTTATGCAGTGTTTTTAAAGATTAATTAGCCCTTATGTTTCTTAGGGAACTTATGTTTCCTGCCTTATTGCTGGTTTCTTGCTAATATGCAGGTGTCTTGCTGGTGTACAGCTTTTTCTTCTCTTATCTCTTGCTACTTTTTAATTTGATGGCAGACATTCAAAATTCTTGAGCTAAATCTGGGAGGCTTTAAGGGTTTTTTTTCCTTAAGCAATATCAATTTCTTTAATTCTCAAAACTTTAAGCTGCATAAAGTCTCCTTTTACAGGCAGAATGATGATCCATGCAGGTGGGTAGATCTCAAGCCTAATTACTTCTGTTAATTGCAAAAATGAACTGAAATACCAATGTAGTTTCTTCACAGCCTTTGCAAATCTTGCATGCTCTACAATTTGAGTAACTCTGCACTGCTAACACTTTGATGTAATCTGACACTGGCTGAATGTTTCTTACTATGAAGCTTTGTGGGCAGTAAATCTCAGCTCGGCAAGTGAAACAGAAGCTTTTAATGGACCTTGTGCTAGGCTATTTCATTATGAGTTTAACTTGTGTTAAAGGACAATCTTGCATGGAGTTAATCAAGAGTGACAGATGAGGGTACCACCAGCCCTCACTTTCAAAGTATATCTGATTTTGGATAGTGCAGACTGTATTCATATTCTTAAGCTCCTTAGAGACATTTTTACATTAACATTGGGGCAAACAACCTTCCTCTAGTAACATGATACTCAGCATAGGCTACTGTTCGCTGCCACCTCTCTTCACACCATACTGGTTTTGAGCAGCAGTATTTTTTTAGTGTATGACCTTTAAGCCTAAACTTTTTTTAAAAATGCTGACAAATAGTGTGATGAATTATGTCATATTTTCTATTGATCTGCTCTGTTTGTTTTAGCACACAGCACACCTGTTGATATGCCTAGCAGAGGACAAAATGAGGACAGAGACAGCGGCATTGCTCGGTCAGGTATCTGCTGTCTATCTCGTTTGCCTGCTTTTGTAATTGTTACAATTCTTTGCTGCAGTGATTCACCTGCAGTATAGACACCTCATGACCTGTAAATCCATAATTGTTTCTATCTATGCTAGGTGGTTTGCCTTCTGCATTTGCCCCACACCTTCATGCAGAAATATTTGTAATTATATTCTTTGTTTACAGCCACCATGTTCTGGGTTCTTAACCAGAATTTATAATTCATGATATATTAACCAGAAGTTTATAATTTGGAGGAAGAACTGGTTGGAGCCTTTACTAGAGCAAATGAAGAGAAATGGCTTTTTACACTGAATAGGAAAATGAAGGCCAGAAGTTGTCTTGTCTGTTGTAATGGGAGTGCAACAACTCGTGGGAGAGAACACTTTTAATGAGAATAAAAGATACATTTTAGTATGTTTTAGTAGGGACAATCTCCTACTTTATAACAAATGAATTTCCTCAAGCAACAAGATTTATTTAAAATAATTGTCTCACCTGTTGCAAGTGAGTTGTGTGAAAAAGAGCAGCAAGCAAGAGCAATATTCGTGAGAAATAGTTAGAGTATGAAGAAAAGCATCTAACTAGCACTGTTTGTGATTCATTGTATGTGGGGTTTCTTCCTTTCTTCATAGCATCTCTGAGCAGTCTTCTGGTTACTCCTTTTCCATCTCCAAGCTCTTCATCATCATCTTCTAGCAGCTACCAACGTCGCTGGCTCCGAAGTCAGACAACCAGTTTAGAGAATGGAATTATTCCAAGGTGGTGAGTGTAGCACCTTTCTTCTTACAACAACTGTTTGACAGTAATTTAAGCTAAACAGAGCTTAAGCCTCTTTTCTTTAAAAGTACAAACTCTGTTATTAAATGTTCTCGACTCAGTCCATCTTCTGTGCGTGTTACATAAGACTGCCAATATAAAAAAAGATGAAGTTTTGGCTGAAGGTAAACTTCAAAGCCCAAATTGGAATATGATTATTTCTATTGAACACGTAGGCTGTGTATTAATATGGTGTGAATGTATAGGCTGTGTATGAAGCCATATTCTGAAAAATAAATTAAACTGTTTCTGAAGGAGCAGAGCATCCTGTTGAGATGAAAGGGACTGTAACAGTACTGCTGCCATAATGACTTTATACTATGATGAAGTGTGACTAGTGAGCAGTTAGTGAAATTTTGGAGTAATAGCCCATGACGACTCTCTTGGCTGGTACAGGATGTTCCTGATGTGACTTCTGCCAAAACAGGAAGAAAAAAAAGCTGTGATCAAAAAGCTTGGCTTCTGTTTTGGAATTTTATTAGCTTTTGTAGCTCTGTGGCATAACAAAGCATGGAATGCAGCAGACTTTTCATAGCTAATAAGCAAATTCTTCCCCTGTCATTTGCAAAATAGCAAATGGTTCTTTGATTATCCTCTCTCTGTACTCATCCACCTGTACTCAGAGACAGAATGGAATTAGTGGAGACCTACAAGAAATTCATGCTATTTGGCCTCTCTCCCTTTTCAGTTAAGAGAAGCATAAAAGCTGCCAGTTAAAATACATAGTCAGTAAAAAATAAAAATTAAACCTCATTTGAAAAGACTTCTTTCCCTAGTGTCAATCAACACTTGCAGCTTTTTTCTATTCTTAGTGAATAATTTTTAACATGAAGAATTGTGCCATGGTACTAATGTAGCAACCATGCTTTCTAAATCACACTTGCTATTGAGAATAAACTGGTTGCTTTAAGTAAGCTGCAGTACTTTTTAGTTTAGTTTCCTAAAGAAATAAGGCTGAGAGCAGTCCACGCAAAAAAGGTTAAAACATCTAGGGTAAATAAGATAATTTCAGCCGAGCATAAGAATTAGGCAAATTTTCACAAACATAAATTTCTGCTAAGTGTTCTGAAAGCTACAAATTGTCTAGAGGAAAGTAGCCTCTTTGGGCTGCTTATTTGCTGTTGGGAGCAGGGTTGTTGGGTTTTTTACCCCACTGAAGAACCTGTGCTGGGGAGACATACTGGAAACAGCACATCATTATTTTCACTGTCTAGCATTATTCTTGAACTGGGACTCTATCTCAAAAAAAAAAAGCCTCTTCAGATACTTGTTTTATGGTTATTTGCTAGAGAAACAGGGGGCTTCTGATTGAATACTTCAGTGCAACAGAGTTTGCACCCCAGGTTGTTACAGCCAAGTTTCTACAGTCTCTGTGGCTGATGTTTTAGGCCAATAGCTCAAAGTAATTGAGATGCCTAGTTGGAACTCCACAAAGTTGATTGGCAAGCAAGCTAGATTAGCAGTTTTGTTGAAAAGGCTTCTCTTTCAGACCTAAATTCCTCAATTTCTGTTCCTGGGAAGCAGTACAAAAGCTTGTGATGTTTCTTAGATGCTGACTGACCATCCTTTCCCAACTTCCTTGGGAATTTCTGTCACTGTATGCAAGTTCCTGAAGTTCAGATGAGGTTATGTTTTTGTCTTGAACTCTGTTTTCCCACAAGCTGTTTTTTTGCTAGGGTTTAATTGTATGTTTTATCCTGTGTCCATGGACTCATACCTCTGTGATGAGGATTTTTTGTATATTTAACTTTGTCAAACCAATTAAACTGTAAACCATTTATTTTTAGAATGGACTAAGAATGAATGCTTAGCCCTGAGCCTTTCCTTTTGTTAATTGCTTCATAGTGTTCTATAAATACTACAGACTCCATTTCAAGATAATTCTGATATGAAAAGACTTCAAACTTTTAATTACTACTCGCTAGTACTGCAGTTTTAACTTAAAAGAAACTCCAAAACCAAGCTATTTCCAGATGAGCTGCTCCTCTGAATGTCTCCATGGCTTTTATGTCTTTTTTTACCCTTTTCTCCTATAATTTTTTAATAGATTAAAACCCATTATTCAGTTGAAGTTCCTTCAAACAGACATTTTGTCCATACTGTTTTACTTATGTATATACATTATATATATATATGGTGTTTTTTCAGTGAAATTGATCAAGATTCTTTAAGCAAGAAAACAAATTATTATTATCTCTCAGTACACAGGTAACTGTCCTGACAAATCTGTCTTACAGGTCCACTGAAGAAATGTTTAGTATGGCTGATGAAAGCTGCAGCTCCAATCCTGCGATGGTTCGGAGGAAAAAAATTGCAATCAGCATAATCTTTTCTCTGCCTGAAAAAGAAGAAGCACAGAGAAACTTCCAGGACTTCTTTTTCTCTCACTTTCCTCTTTTTGAGTCTCACATGAACAAGCTGAAATATGCAATAGAAAAGGTACAGAATACTAATTTGGCATAATGTGGAAAAATGTCAATCAGAATGAAGTATTCTAGAATCTGATAGATGAAGAGTGGGAGAAGTTGCGTGGTTTCAAGCTTGCCTCCCTCCTTACACATGCAGTCTTGAGCTTGAGCCCAGTGTAGGAACTCAGCATTTGCTGAAAGAGGTGCAGCATCTTTTCTAGACAGAATTAGAATGGAGAGTTTTATGCTATGGGTGGTTTTTCTTTCCTTCTTGCCATATTTCACTCTGAGGTTTTCTTGACTCACTAGAGACTGTGGAAATGATGGTACTCTGTCCTTTCATGCAGTGTCTAAAAGAGACACAAAATATTTGTTGCTGTCTTCTTCCTCTCAGAAATGTTCTCTCCTCTCCCCTTGTTGAGTATTAGGGATTGGTCTCCTATGAGGTGGAGGGAGGTTGGCATTTGTTGCTGTCCTGAGTGGCTGTATAGGACTGGGGCTAGATCTTAGTTATTTTGACATGTTAATGAAGCTTAAAAAGATGAAGAATGTGAATCCTTTAAGCAGCTGTTTTGTGTCTTTAACTCTTAATCAAGGCCATGATCTCATGTAGAAAAATAGCAGAATCCAGCCAGAGAGTGCAGGTTTATATCAGCCGTGTCATGGATGCCCTGGGAGAATTCAGGTGAGTTGATGGAATTCTGAATTACAAGGAGAGCACTTTTCATGCCCCATGAAAGATATTTGTCACTTTCAGTTATAAGCAACTGAATGTAAGGTCTTGTATTTTATACAGTCTGGAAGTTATTGTGAATGAATTTTCTGCATTGGTTATTGGGTAGATGTTTTCAAAAAACTTTAGCAAAACCAGCTCAGCCATTTTCCAAATGAGAATGAAAGTAGTTCTGTTGCACTTGCGTGTTCCTGGGATTGTCAGTTAAACTCTAAACATCTCATCAAGAACTGGCTTCTGCTGATGCCTGTACAGTGGGGTGGATTGATGTACTCAGACAGATGGATGTGTCTGCTCCTAGCTGTAGATGCTTAACAATGTAACTGGTGAGAAAGTTGGAGTCAAAAGCTCTCTTTTCTGTACTTGGGAAAGGAAGGAATGGTCAAAGGCTAAGAAAACCCAGGAGAGAGAGAAGGCTTTGGAATGGAGGTTCTGTAATATCTGGAATGTAGAATCAAATCCGTGCAATGAATAGAATGGGTTCTTCTTCCCCTCAAACTTACTTATTTCTGAATGGTTTCTCTGAATAAGTCACATGGGGATGCAAAAAAGGGAAGCCAAATATGTAACTCATACAAAGACACTGGGTTACTGATAATATGAATTAAAGAGGCTAGTGTTCTGTACACTAGTAATTACTGAAGAGTAAAAACTCTTCCAGTTTTAGTCTCCTAGATCTTACAAAACAAAACCAAATTGAAGTCTGGACAACAGAAGAGGAAAGGGGCTACTTATATTTATTTACTGGTGAATTGAAACATGCATGTTAACACTTACTTTTTGGGAATTTTCTTTGGGCAGAGTTACCATCTGGAACCTATATTCTGTACCAAGGATTGCAGAGCCTGTGTGGCTTAATATGATGTCCAGCACCCTGGAAAAGAATCAGCTATGCCAGCGTTTTCTTAAAGAATTTACCTTTCTGATAGAACAGATCAACAAAAATCAGTAAGCTTCCCCCATTCCCTTTTTCTTAAGAAAAAGCCTGTGTGCTTCCCAGTGCATGTGAATCTGTTAAAGCACTTAATGGGATGTTCTTTTGCTGATTTTACTTTGGACATGCTTTTTTTGCTTTTTTCTCCTAGGTTCTTTGCTGCTTTGTTGACGGCAGTGCTGACATATCACCTGGCTTGGGTCCCAACAGTGATGCCAGTTGACCATCCTCCCATCAAGGCCTTCTCTGAGAAGCGCACATCCCAGTCTGTGAACATGCTGGCAAAATCCCACCCATATAACCCTCTCTGGGCACAGCTGGGTCAGTATGATTTGGAAAGCTTCAGATTTTTCTGTAACAAGCACTTTTGTGCATCCACTCCTTTTAGATAAGGGCTACTTGTAATCCAGGTCACATTTCCTGCTACCAACAGGTGTCTTTTGCCTGATTAATCAGAGCTTTTGGAGGCCTTTTTGCACATCCTGCTTTTTATTCTTGTTCCTTGTTGACATCCTCTGCTACACTGTCTGGTTAACTTGTTATAGAAGTGTTAAGATGGTGCAAGTGCTGTGAATGGTCTGAACAGTTGGGAAAGAACAAGATGAAATAGACTGCATTGAGAGGAGTTAGCTGGACCTTGGAGCCCTTTGTGGTTGAAATTGGCTACCTCTCTTTGTCTCTTTCTCACTTAGCTGGAATAGAGAGCAGGTTAATAGATTAGGAGTCTGGCAACTGGCAGTACCTCCATTCACTTACTGTTACATGAGTGGGCTTAGGGCAAGATTTTTTTTCTATACTCTGTCCCTCAGGCTGGTCTCTGACAAATATTTTATAGCTTGTAAATTATCTTGATGCAAGGGACTAGATAACTGATGTCAAATGAGTAGGTGAATGAAAGTTGAGAAAGTAATTCTGTCAGTGGTAAATATTGAAAATTCCTCCTCTTCTTGGCAGCAGATGAAAATCTGACATCAGACCACCCTTCACTTTAGCTGATGTACTATATCGCCATGTAAAATAACACATGTGCACACTGAGGCAATTATGTGACTTACTCTGTGATGCTGGTGCTGTTTCTTCCTGATTGTCTCAGGCTTCTTATTCTCAGTAACCCCTATGAAAGATTTGCTGCTTTGGCCATGTAGTTGTAGTGATTGTTTCCTGGTTTAAGATGTCGTTTAAACATTGTGCAGAGGTTAGACTGAAGGGGAAATTAGAAGTGTGTTTGTGGTGTTGAGGACTGAGCCAGGCCTGGAGTTGCAAAAACCAGCTGGGCTGGAGGCGTAAGCTCAGTAGTAGCTCTTGTGGTCACTCCCAGGAGTCACCACTGGTGACTAGTCAAGAGTCTCTTTTTGTCGTGCCAAGTTCTCAGTGCCTGAACTCAAAATGCTCTCTGATTTTGTTTCGTTCTTATAAAGCCCAAAAAGCTGTTACTGTTGTGGTTGCAAAAACTGATCATGAAAGTGAGATGTTGCCCTCTACTGGTACTCTTCTTTAGAAAGAGAGAAGGAAAAAAAAAATCAAGTCTTGGTGCTTAAAAATGGAAATGACAGGATTTTGATGTTCCTGTCTTTCCACCTTCAGACCTGTATTTTCATTACATATTAGATATCAATTGAATTACATACTGATAAAACTGTAAGTCCCTCTGTCATAAAGACAAACTGTCTCTTAAACATCAGCATGGTGTTAACATCTAATGATTAAACATCTAATGTGTTAACAAGTATTAGTATGTTGTGAAGATCACAATTTTGACTTTTTGTACTGTCTTATTAGTACTTATATATAAAAGCCAATTGTGCAAATGAGCATGAAGCCTGAATCTGATTTCCATAGCAACTGTGCTCAACTCAAAAGTAAAACAATATATTCCAATTTCATTTCTACTTTGCTTGTCCTTGTGGCCTACCAGCCTTTGAGATTAATTGAGGAGTCTGAAGCCCACTTTTGGTTCCTGAGGAATGAATGTTCTGGCTTGTTAGGCTCTGGGGTTGGTTGCAAGGGTGTCCCTAACTGAGGGAAGATAGCACCACTGATGCCACCACCCAGGATCCTCTCTAGTGCATGACTGGCATCATGGGAAATAGCAGATCTTAGCGGGGGGGCAGTAAGAGACGCATGGAATTGCTGGCTGGTTGATCCTTGTTTTGTAGGAATGGAATTGGCAGCCTTATTCCTTTTATGTTCTGTATAATGAGGAGGAGGCTGGACGTAAATGTGCTCTTTGGAGTTTTTTTTGTTGTGTTAGTGTTGAAACCAGAGGCTGCCTTGCCCTCGGAAGAAACCTTTCTGAAGCTCTGTTTATAACTCTTAATATAGTGCTGCTTCTTGAGGTCTAGTACAAAATCCTGATGGTGAGCTCTGTCCAGAGCAGAATTTGAGCAGCCCAGAGGAAGGATTTAGCACCTGGAAGCAGTCTGATAGATTAGCAGGTAGCTGATCAAGCCTCAAGGTAGAGAAGCCTGCTTTCCATACTTCAGGTAGCTGAGGAAAATTGAGTGTTTGTTGGCTGTCTCCCATGTGCTGGTGAGATCAGGCATAGTTTGGTTAAGCAAAGACAATTTAGTAAGTGTTCTTTGATGGATGTCATGTGAAGACAACTGGGTTAACTCCTCCTAGTAATAGACATTTCTTGAGTTAGCTGATCTTTTACCAATAAGGCATGTGAACATTCCCTTACTGGCTATCTATGTTCTCCCAGAACTCTAGAGTAGGAACCCTTTAGCTGATAGATGGTTATAAGCAGCTGGAAGATAATTGCCACTTTCCCAAAGGAATATGTTGTGCCTTGCTAAGTAAGGTAGTTACATGCCTCTTTTTTCTGAACATCATTTATTAAGCTAAAGATTTATTCCTTTGTTTTTTTGATATCTTAGTCCTGAAAAATGCAATTAGTAAAGATTTGATCTGTGTAAAATGTGTTTAACAGAAAGGTCACTGCACTAAAACAGAAAAACTTTGTGAAAGAAAATTAATAGAAAAATAGAAGATAGTATAGCTGGCTTCAGAGTTTTGCTGGCCCTACATTCTTCTTTGCCCCTTCCTGTCAGTTTCCAGGTGATAATGTCTTGTAAGCATTGTATAAATCAAATCTTAGTGGCTCTTAACAGAAAGAAAATGAGTAATAACAGCTTCCTCATAAAAACCATTCTGGACAAAAGCCAGGTGTAAGAAGCATTAGGGGACTTCCTTTGTTACTCTTTAAGACTTTTATGAATTCACTGTGAAAGAAATTACCTGTCTAATTGTGTCCGCAGTAAATGCTGTTTCAAAATCTGTTGAATTTGAACAGTATAGGTTATATTAGAATGCAACATAAACCTGTGAAATTTTTGCTTTCCTGTGTAGGTGATCTCTATGGTGCCATAGGCTCTCCAGTTAGACTGACTCGAACTGTTATTGTTGGAAAGCGCAAGGAGTTGGTGCAGCGCTTGCTCTATGTTCTAACTTACTTCATCCGGTGCTCTGAGCTGCAGGAAAATCAGCTGATGTGGAGTGAGAAGGCTGGGGAAGGAGAGCAGGTGCTAAATGGAAGCAAGATCACAACTGCACTAGAAAAGGGAGAGGTAGAGGAATCTGATTATGTGGTTGTCACTGTTAAAAATGACCCTGCTCTTGTGCCTCCAATCCTACCTCCAAAGAGTGATGGAAGTAAGAACAACAGTACTGCAGAGAGGGTGCATGAACCAGAAAGCACTCAGCCTGTCCCAGTCTCTTCAAAAGAAAAGAGGGAAGCAATAGGAAAGGCCAGTCAGAGCTCTGAAACATCTGTTGACTGTCTAACTAGCAGTTTCTGTAAAGGAGTAGCTGATGGTAGGAAAAGAACTGTGGCTGATGCAGGAATCATATCCTACCACTCTGAAGAATCATCTAAATTAGAGGATGTAATGGATGTAAAGAAGAACAAGAACCAGAATGAGAGAAAAGTGGAAAATCAGTTTTCTAGTAGGTCGTCTGCCCTACCTTGTCCTGAAAGGCCTGGCCACAGGAATTCACAGTTAGAAAAGGTCACTTTTCAGATTGGAAGTTCAGCATCACCAGAGTCAGACTTAGAAACTCATAGAAAAGAAATGGAAGAAAATCTCAAGGCATTAATTAAAAATCCAGAGGTAATATATTGTGCCTCAAGTTCAACAAATCTGACTGGGGATGCTTCTCAGAATCAAGAAGACAGTTGTGAAGCTGCCTTTATACCCATTAATAAACATAATGTTTGTTATGCACAAATCCCACCGTGTGAGGAGAAGGAAAGTAAACTTAACCAACATATGGAAAGTAAAGGAACCGAAGTGAATTTAATTAACTCAATATCTAGTGAACTGCTTTTGCCCACGGATAACATAGAAACTGTAAAATTGCCAAACATGAAAGAAAATAGAACTTTATGCTCTGGCAGTCTGGAGAACTATTCTTCTGACTGCGTAGAAGCAGATTCTGCTGTCAAACAGGACTCCCCTAAAGTAGGTGCTAAACATGTCCCCTATGGGGATTCTGGAAGGAAAACCTCCTTCAGAGTTGAAGGGGACATTCCAAGGAATGAGAGTTCAGACAGTGCTCTTGGAGCTAGTGATGAAGAAGGTGATTGTTGTATCCCTGAGGAAGTGCATCATGATAACATCAGCAAACGGCTTGAAGAATTTGCAGAAGTGGAACTTCCTTTGCCAAGGTAAAGAAGTCCAATTAATTTAGAACTAAATGGGGTCAAAAGCTGTAGCTACTTCGGAGTTGTTTAAAGTTTCAAGTCTGAAATCTTCTGGGATCTTGACTAAGTTCCTTGCAAACAAATCAGTAGCAGACAGTGATGTGGTTAGAATTCTTGTAAGCAGATTTGGCAAAAAGGAAACACAGAGCAGGTTTAATAAAGTTTTATGACAAAGGTATACTTTAAATGCCTAAAAAAGGTGATCAAACTTTTTATGCAAACTGACTGAAACATTTATTGTAGACAGAACATCTGAGGAAAAGCAAGACTTTGCTTAAAAAATAACTGTTTAGATTTGACATAATTCTTAAGTCAAATAGAGATTTGGAATAAACATGGGCATGCTATTTGAAAATTTTTGAGCATTCCAGATGCACATAGAGTTTGATGGTGCTGAAGGTCAGTTTCTAGACTTAGCTTAAGCATGAGAATTGAAGAAAACTCAAATTTAGCAAAATTCTAAGCTGCAGAACATGGAGCTTAAACATCCTAAAAACTCCAGGGCATATAAATTTGCTTATTTACAGGTTTGAATAAATCAATACATTGTTAAATTTCAGCTTTTAAAATTCTTGTTTCAAAGAGCACCAGTAGATGTTTACTGGTGTGAATATTTTTGTATACTTGCAGTACAACTGTTGATTAACATTTGCAGTAGAAGCAGGCTTGACTTCGCATTCATGTGAAATCTGAATGCAGTTTGTCAAGCAAGAGTCTTACCTGCTTTGTATTTCTGTATTTCAGGTCAAATACCATCAGCAGTCAATGTGTGAAAAACTTTGGAAGATCACTTCTGGGTGGTTACTGCCATACATATATACCTGATCTAGTGCTGCATGGAATAAATAATGATGAAAAACTCAAGCAGTGTCTACTAGCAGATCTACTTCATGCAATGCATGTGAGTTAAAGTACTGAGTCAGAGTAGGAGTTGTGATATTACTGAAATCTACAGAAGCAGGTTATTTCAGTAGGTTACTTTTTTTACTTACCTGTTCTGAACAGCCACACCTGCCATGTCTTCCTTTTTGAAAGACGTAAGCCCATAATTTACTATATACAGTGCCTGTTCGTGCAAAGAATCATGTGATTTCCTTTATTACTTTTAAGGCTTCTCTTCAAAGATTAACAAAAGGAAGATTGTTTGCAACTTCAAGTTACAAACAAGAAAAAAACCCATGACAAAATTACCCGTGTTTCAGAAAAATTATATGCAAGTTGAAACATCTTATTTTGCCACTTAGTGGCATGTGTTGCAGGTGAGGTAAAGTCATGTTGAGGCCCGTATGATACTAGTCTGTAGCAGAAATGACTGACTACAGAAGGTAATTGTATATAGATAAGAACTTTGCTGTGTTCTTTCTCTACTGTAAGTACTCCTAAATTATAAAATTTATAACTAACCTTTCACTGGAATAACTGTGTGACCTCAGTAAGCAATTTAAAATGTTTATCTAGTAATTGTCAGCAGCTTCTCTCTGCAGCAATTAAGAATCATCCTGCTGGCATGACTGCATGTACTATCCAGAGTAGTGATGGGTGTGTCTGTATATTCTTTAAGCAACATCAGATTGGTCTAGTGTGATAATGTGGCTCTTCTTTGGTGGATGACAAGTGGACCATGAGCCTGTGCAGCTCTTGCTGCCATGAGAGCCAATGCTCTCCTGGGGTGCAAAGCCAGACCATTCCAGCAGGTCAAGGGAGGTGAACCTGCTCCTCTACTCAGCCCTGGTGAGGCCACATCTGGAGAGCTGTGTCCAGTCCTGGGCTGCACAGGTTAAGAAGGATGAGGAGCTGCTGGACAGAGTCCAGTGAGGAGCCCCAAAGATCGTTTGGGATCTGGAACGTCTCTTTTCTCAGAGGAGACTAGACTGAGAGGGGATATCGTTGATGTATATAAATCTCCTAAAGGCATGTGTGAAGAGAGTGGTGCTCAGCAACAGGACAACAAACAATGGCCATAAACTAAAACACAAGGAGTTCACCTCACCTTCTGAGAAAGCTTCTTTATGTTGAGGGTGGCAGAGCACTAGAACAGGCTGCCCAGGGAGATCATGGGAGTCTCCCTCTCTCAAGACATTCAAAACCCACCTGGACATGTTCCTGTGTCACCTGCTCTAGGGGACACTGCCTTGGCAAGGGGTTGGATTAGAGGATCTCCAGAGGGTCCCCTCCAACCCTATCCTGTTACACCCTGCTTGAGTGTACGTAGCAAAATCCCTCACATATCTCTGAAACATTGAATGTACTTTCACCATCACTGGATCAGTGTAATTATTATGCTCTTGGTTTTGAAGGAAACTAGTCTCTTCAGGGTAGGGGGAATACATGAAGAAGAATAAAATGGAGTAGTGACTTTTCAGGCACTAATGAAAATTAAATGTCTTGATCAAATTGGCAGATCCAGTGCTGCTGAATGTAAATCTTGTCACTGAAGTTGGTATTTCTTGTCATTTTTTGAGATGCCTTTGGTTCCCTAATGGGCAAAAACATGCATTGAATCACTTTCTTATTTGCTGCATCAATGTGAATAAAAGTAGAACCTCAAACTGAACTGTGGAAATGTATATGAAAGTATCACATAATTGTATTTTGTTTCTGTTGCAGCATCCAGTGCTAGATGAGCCCATAGCAGAAGCTGTCTGCATTATTGCAGACACAGATAAATGGAATGTACAAGTAGCTACAAGCCAGAGGAAGATGATGGACAGTGTGAAGTTAGGCAAGGATGTTCTGGTTTCCAGTCAAGTATCCAGTCTGTTGCAGTCTATTTTACAGCTTTACAAACTCAATGTCCCAGCTGACTTTGTAAGTATTTCTTTATTGAGGGCTGAAGCTAATGGAAATTGTTTAGCTCAGATAGCAAACATAGAGTTCTGTATACTGTGTTGCAATATCAATGAACAATGCAGAGCTGCTACAATATATTGAAAAGAATCCATGCTACAGTCCAGTAATGGATATCAAATCCTGGTTCTGGCAAACAACTTCGTATTCTTGGGGTTTCTATTCAATCCCATGCAGTGGATGCCTCTGCTCTCTCCCCTCCAACTAAGTGTGCCTCTGTTTGTTTACTTAACCCTTCTGTTTTATACATATTTTAGCAAGTGCTGTGTCTTGGGTAGCTTTGCTGGTGGCTCCATAGGATTGATGGGATGAGACACTTGGGAATGGGTGGGTTGCAGCAGGGAATGTTACTTTGTCATGTTGCATACTCCCTGTCCCACAGCATCCTTTCCTATCCTCATTTGTAGTGGAGTTCATCAGAGGAAATCAGTAATGCTGGTTTTGCTGGTTACGACAAAATTACCTACAAGTCTGACTGCAATATCTGTAATTCAATTTTTAGCACGTGATTATTGATGAGGGGAGATGGAGTGTGTTTTCAGTAGTCACCCCTTTTTTAATAAGCAGAATTGATTTATCCTTCAGCAGATAGCCTTGAGAAATTCTGTAGGAATCCTGGGTAATGACTGTGCCAGCAGATGGAAGAGGAAGATGGAGCTAAACACTAACAGCTCTAAATAGTATTGGTTGGCACTGTTTTAGGTTAAATTGGTGGTATTGATTACACTAAGTTCTTCAAGTCAAGTGCTAGGCAAAATATGTGGGTACATTTTTAAATGTTTGCTCTGGATTCTTCTGGGCATTAAAATATATGCAACTGTGGTTGAAATTGTATCTTAACACTAGCACAGTTGCACCTTAAATCCTGGCATTTTAAAACTGAGTAGTTGATTTTGCAACTGAAGTGTTTTTTCCAGTGTTACCTTAGGATTTGTAAATGCAGTTTCTATATGGTTTGTGTGGTTTGGGAAGTGTCTAGAGGCAGAATAATTTTCAGGGGGTTTTATTTCCTTTTTCTTACAAAAAGGAACTGTGAAGTGACAGTGCTAGTAGTTTGTAAATTCTTCATTATTTGTGTTAGAGACACTTTGATCCTTCTTTCAGGGGATTTTGCAACTCTGCTAAAACAACATCAGTGCATGGAAGCTAAGTGTTCCTAAACTCTAGAAGTGTGACTTTTTCATAGTAGTATTTCTAGTGATTTAAATTTGGATAGAAACATATGTATTGATGTACTCACATCAATCAGAGATGACCACAATGCAGTATGTTTGAAGTTTCCTTTAGGACTGCATATCTCTTTTTATGCAGTTACTGTTCAGATGGCTAAGTATTTTTGGGGTTTTGTGGTACCAAGAAAAACAACTCAATCTGAGACCAGATGAAAGGCAAGTGGTGATATCTTTGTTGTACCACTTCAGACTGATAGTTGTGCTGCAGAGAGCTTTGCAGTATGCCCTGGTGAGAGGAAAGTGCTGATTGCAGCTGCAGCATTTCAGCAATGTCAAAAGTTTTACCTGCACCTTTAAACTCAGTTTAAACTACTCTTCTATTTTTAGAAGTTACTTGACTTTTTTTCCGTTTGGTCAATGAGAGACTGCAGAGGAAGCTAATATAAAAAAAAAAGAAAGGACTTGTGGACACTGAACAAGATGGATTAATGTACCGAGCTTGTGGGGAGAAATGTCTTTTGATTCTTTGCTGGTATTCAGAAGGAATAGATCATATGATGTAAAAAACCCTTCTTTTAAAATAATGTGGGATTCTTCCTTACTTGCTCTCTGATAACTTTAAAAATAAAAATGCATAATCCTTAACACAAATACTGGAATTGAAACAGATTGAACTGCTACTTTGTGAATCAGCTGCATGCCCACATGAACCACTGAGAAACGCTCATAGGCTTTTTGCATGAGGGTTACTTGTCATGGAAAATATAAGAGTGCTTCCTTCCCTTTTGGCCAGAATCCGAATTGTATGATTATGATGACTTGCATGAAAATTTGCTTGAAGCAAATTGATCAAACAATTGTCAAAAACCTTCTACCTTTCCTCCATTGGTGGCAGGGATTTTACTCTCCTACCATGTAGCACGTTTTTTAAAATGTCTGTCTTTTCCATTATTAAGGCTTGATATTAGCTCATTGAAAGGATAATTAAACATCTTCATCTTGCTCCAGATGATCCAGAAAATACATATTAGGTTACCTACAAGCCTGAGTCTTTCTTTTCTCATTAGTTTTTTAATTAACAAAACTGGTCTCACCAGGTCTCACTACTAATACTTAGGGTTTTCATTCAGCTCCAGCACATGGGATGATGGCCTGAAGCTATTTGCTGCTACCGTTTCTAATTGCTGTCTGTGCCTACTGGATGATTATATGTTTGATAATGTGAGGTTCTGCATGTGCTTCCTGCTTTCATCTCCTGATTTCAGAGAGCTGACCTAATTTAACTTTTTTGAAGTGGTCATCACTGTGAAAAGAAGGAATATATCAAATTGAATGTACCTTTGTCCTACAACAAAATACCTGATAAGACTTCCTACCTACTCAGCTTGTGAAGACATGCTGCCTGCTGACCTTGTCTTGCCAGAATAACCCCTCTCTCTCCTTGAAGCCAAGGTTCATCTGCTCTCTTGTAGTTGGTATATGAGAAATTGCCATGAATCACATGACTGTATTTAAAAATAATATGCATTTCTAACATTCCACTGCTGGAAGCAAAGTGGGTGATTAAATTGGTGTTTCAATTTGAGCTATTATCTTTTGGCAATCAGCATCAAATGTTTAAGCAACCTTAAACTAGAAGTACTTAAGAATTATGAAAACAAATGCCTAAAATGGATTTGTAACTTAGTTACTACAGAAAAGCAGTCAGCAAAAGTTATAATTCTGTGATGAATAAGGTACTGGTGTCTTCCACATCTTGAGTCTCAGTTTCTTGAATGGCACTAGAGCCTTAGAGCTAGAATGATAATTTTAGAAACTGTTGTCTAAACCAAATCTTTCAGAAAAATACTACTGACTTACAGCAAAAACATCTTGATCCTGCAATTCTGCCTTAATTCTTAGTAAGATATCTTGAGTGGTTTTGAACCTCATTAAAACTGTTTAAGTTGGCAGAAATGCAGACTTGAGTGGAAATAGAGGTGTAGTTTGTTGTACAAACTTGCTGCCCAAGAGAGCTGGAATGCCCCAGTTCTATGAGGGATTTCCTCTTAGTGGGGTAGTGTAACTTTGTAATGTTTATAGCACAATTGTAAGAAATCCAATTGCCTCTTCTGGGTTTTGGAGTGGAGGCTTAGTTTATCTTCTAAGGTAGAAGGTAAAGCCATGTGCTTACATTTCTGTAATATTTGCATGCGATTGCAAAAGCCGTTCTGAGGTTTTTGGTCTGTGTTTACAGTGCATAATGCATCTTGAAGATAGACTGCAAGAGATGTATCTCAAAAGCAAAATGCTTTCAGAATATCTGCGAGGACACACAAGAGTGCATGTAAAAGAACTAGGAATTGTATTGGGGTAAGTATTGCAGGTATCAGTCTTGAGCAATGGCAAAAGCTGGGGCAGTTATTTCTCCTTTTCATCTGAGTGTTGACAGCTTGTTCTCATGAGGATTTACTTCCTATTTAACACTCCTCTTTCATGTGCCTAATAAGTAGCAAAAATGGGTTCTACTGAGCTCTCTCAAAATCAGGAGGAGACATTTATACAAAACACTTGTACACAAACAACAAAATACTTGTCATTTTTAGATTTTCAGAATTAAGGGAATTTGGATGTTGTTCATTAGGAAGATATCCAAGCATTCATACACAGTCTCTTCTGTTGTGATCTTCCTAATGAAAACTTCAGTCCAACAAGTACTTCTGAATTTTTGGAATGAAAAAGGTGCATTTGTATCTTGAGGGACAAAAGGGTCTCAAAAATCAGGTGTAGAAAAAGAATCAGGTGTCCTATTCAGCAGCTGTCTTCTCGTAATAGTATTGATTGGCATATAACCTTTAGGGATCTGCCTGCTGACAGCAGAAAAGGGGGAAGAAGTAAATACACTTTCTTAAGATGTTTTTTAGCACTGTAGATTAAATCTAATTTATCTTTTTCCACACTGTTCAAGATTTCATACTCAGAAATGTAGCTGTAAATAGTGAAACTGTGAAATAAGCACTTTTCTCCCTGTGTGTGTTTGTGTTAAATATATATAAATATGTACATACATCCTGGCCTCTGAGCAGCTTCACATTTGGAAATAGTTGGAAGCTGACCATTGCACTTGAGAGATGTTCCTTGAACTGTTATTGCCTGATAATTAATAATCTGAGCTTTTGGTCATTTTTGGTAAGAAAGTGCTACTGTGTAGTGAACTGAGTTATATTCAAAACCTGAAATGCATAATCTTCCATAAACTGATACTTAGTACTTTGTTAAACTGTGCTTATTGGTGCCTACTCACTGGTAAGACTACAAGCTAAGGCTTATGGTTTAGCAAATAAGAAAAGATTTTTTATTTAAAACCACAAAAGATTATATAGCACAGAATGTAATACTGCTTGATATCTTTTAATTTAAGTGCTAACATACTTCTTGGTTTTAAGCATTATTTACCTACTTTTGCTTGTATTACATGATTATTGACAGTAAATAATGATGAAACAATTAACTTAGTTAATAGCAAGACAATTCCAGTTTCTTTAAAGTGGATGAAAATTATCATCTTGTATTTCTCTTGTGAAAGTGACTGTATATTATTTTAAAGTCTGTCTTTTTTTTAATTTCTAGGATTGAATCCAATGACTTGCCTTTATTGGCTGCTATAGCAAGTACTCATTCCCCATATGTTGCTCAAATACTCTTGTAAATTAAATTCTCAGGATATTCATTCCCTTCAAGTACAATTATGAAAATGGGAATGTTGAATGAAGAACAGAGGTGCCAAACACTGGTAAAGGGGAGCACTGATGAGAGCAGGTGATGACTATACATTCTGCCACCTTCTGATTCTGATTTCAACCGGATGTTTTATCGGAGGACTCCAGTTTACATAACACAAAAGGCATTCAGGTTTTTCTTACAATCTCACTTCTGACTTAAATCAAGAGACTGCATCCTTGCATTTTATTTTTATTCAAAGGACAAAAGTTAACACTATGTGGCAGACCGGGTGCTGCCATCCAAAACGCTGCTCAAAACCATGAAGTACCAGTTAAAAGAACAAGTGGGTTAGAATGGATTTTGTAATACTATGCTTGTGAGTGTGGCGTGGTGTATGTTTCTTTGCTGGGGAGGAGGAGGAGGAGTAGCTGTAAACTCTGTATATAGCATTCCTGTACAAAAGTGTATTCGGTGGGACGTGACTTTCTTGCAGAGCTTATGCGTGATTTTGTACAGTAGAAGTGATGGGCTCAGAACAGGGAATGCATCCAGCAGCCAGGTGTCATGTAGGAATGGAGGTATGCATGAGGTTGATGTGACTTTTCCCTTTAAGGACAAGAGGGTGAGAGCTGTGGCTGCTTCTGTTTTAATGAGGAGGCGTAGAAATGGGCCCGTGGCTACAAGTGGAATGGAATGGACTTCCAAGAGGGATTTTGTGAGAAAGCCTTACGGAACTTCTGCTACAAGTTTACATTTGTTGCTGATGCAACTTCAGTAACTGTTGATTTGCTGTATGACTGTGGTCCTGGGAACTAAACTTGTCTTGGTGTCATCAAGTATTGCTATCTCCAAGGAGTATGAATTTGAAAACCATCTGGACGATGCCAGTACTGTGAGCACGTGTCCTTGTGCACGTACACCAAACAATTGGCACAAACTGAAGACAATCGTATTGGGGAAATGCAAGACAACAAACAACCCCCACCAAACCTTTAGTCAAAAGTATTACTTTTTTCCAGCTATGAGTTGTCACTCTGAGTAGGAATAAAAGAGGAACATTGTTTGAAGTAAAATGAAATGTAGGGGGCAAACCCCAATATTTGATATTACTCTGAATGTTTGCAGTTACCCTTTTTGATTCTACAGAAATCTTGAACTATCATCCAGGTGCCTTTCCTTACTAGGTTAACTACTCTGACACCAGAAACTACTTCTCCACTAGTTGATACTGGCCTTTGGTGTTTCTAGAAAGCAAAATAAAATTTTGTACTTCACTGTTTTCACGTGGTTGATTAAAATGAATGTAAAAAATACTTTTTTTGCATAAAGCACTGTTAAGCTGGATATGAAACTATGGACCAGACTGAGGAGAGAACAAAGGATGAAAACATTCTTAAATGGAAAACTCAATGTTGGACCATTCTGTGGTGAGCCACTGTGAATATGGTGTCTGAAATTGTCATCTTGGAAGCAAATTTCTGGCAACACAATTGCTTGAAAATAGTGAATTCTAATAAGAAACTCCTGGTCACCAGTTGTGAGTTCTCCTTGTTGGTGGTTACAGATTTTTAACACTGAAGGGACACACTTTTATTAAAAGTGTTTTTATTTCCTACTACCTTGATGTTTGGACTTTTCTACAGTAAACTTTCAATGATTTGAAATAATGAAATGTGCTTATTGTGAATAGTTTAAATGTGATGGGGGTCTTGATTAACCTTGTGTTGCTTTTTGAGAGAAATAGGTAGACTGGTCTACTGTGAAAAGAGGTTGTTTCCACGTGGAGGGATACTTAATATTCTGACACAACACTTCTAAAGCTGTTCCTTCTATGCTGGTTTTCTGACTTGACATTCCAAGTGTTTCTTTTATTGCATTTTCATATTTATCCCTATGGTTCAGGTTTTTTCCTTATGCTTTATAGCTAAGCAAACTTTTCATATCTTTGATGTGTGAATCCTATCTGCTGGAAAGTAAATTTACCTCTGTGTATGGCTTTTAGCAGATACCACTTTGTATTTCACAAGGTTAAAACACAGAACGAACCATAGAGCAAGTCACGTGTTCCTCAACTATCCTCTTGATGGAGAATGTGTGTGTGCATGTGTAAGACTATGAAACTGCTTCTCTGGGTGTATATAAAAATCCTCATGTAATTTCTCTATTTCATGTCACTCTTAAATAGTAGCTGACATAATTAAAAGTCAGTCCAGTTCTTTTGAAGTGGGGTTTTTATCTGAACAGGCTCTGACAGTTCTTCAAAGAAATATATGCTAACTTAAAGATGTGCTTTTGTTGCCACAGGGTTTACTAAAGAGGACAGAGATCGGCAGACATTCAGTGATTTCAAGATTAATGCCATAATCAATAATAGACCTGGTTTTACCACATCAGCTGTTCAAAAAAAAAATAATCTGCCTTTGGGCAAGACATCAGTTAACTTTGAGGTGGCATGTGAGCTGATGGTCAAAAGCACTTGAATTTTCTTCAGCCCAGGCTAAAACTTTATAGTTCTTGCTGCTTTCTCTAACATTTTGCTGCTCTTCAGAAATTACACATTGAACTATTTTATACTCACGGTTTTAGTTCTGGGGGAAAGAAAATTCAAAATGAAAACTCTTGATTACCTTTAAAAGGCTTTAGACTAATGAAAGCTAATTACATATTTCCCCTCCACCAAATGTACTACCTCAGTTGACAGGATTCCACTTTCTAGGGCTTTTTTTTGACTCGAAGTCTTTAACTTGTTTTTGGTAGCATCTTGATGTTTATGTAAATTAGTGTGGCATGACAGGGCAGTAAGTATTTGCAGATGTGTTTTTTAGACATTTTTAAGGCATGTTTCTGGTTTTATTTTAATAGGATGAAAAGTGATATGAATGTACAGCTGTGTTGAAAATTGATAATGTAGCTTAATTTTCAAATATTCCAAAGTTGTTTTTATCAGTATTATGTAGGTTTTTTGTAAACTTAAATACATACTTTCTTGGTTAGGTGGGAGTGCACAGTCTTTCCAAAATCCCGCATAAATGCAGTTTACACACTGAAATTTAAAGAATGTATGCAGTTTTCAGGCAAGATTAAACATAGGGGAGGAATGAACTGCTAAATTGTACAATTTAATTGAAATTAGTTCTTTAACCCCAAACAATACCAAGATTTAAACATTTTAAGTAGGTACTCTCTGAACTAATCTATACAACTTTCTTTTGCCCCCAAAAAACTAATAGACACTGATCCTGTAATTCATATTTCTGATGGCACCCTCCAGAATTTTAGATTGATTTTCCCCACTTGATATTATAAACATCTTTATTCCTAAAGTCGAAACCTCTTTCAGATGCATCAAACTCTTGTATATAAGGTTTACGCAAAATGATCACTTGCCCTTCAAGTATAACTTCTACTACAATTAAAAGGACCCAATTAAAAATCATCTGAACTACTGAATATAGTCTAGACATTTTCCTTTTT